>JAFVLL020000890.1:0-18374 GCA_021397915.2 Tor tambroides | reverse complement strand
TGATATGCCACACCTGTGAGGTGGATGGATTATCTCGGCAAAGGAGAAGTGCTCACTAACACAGATTTAGACAGATTTGTGAACAAAATTTGAGATAAATAGGCCTTTTGTGTACATAGAAAAAGTCTTAGATCTTTGAGTTCAGCTCATGAAAAATGGGGGCAAAAACAAAAGCATTGCGTTTATAATTTTGTTCAGTGTAGTTTATTATATGTGACCATTGCATATATTTTAGATTTAAAAAAGATCAACATAAGCTACACTGCACATCAGTTTAGAAAAGATCACTGAATTCAGCCCAGTCTGTTTTGATCAAACTTAATTTGCTTTCCAATTTGCAATTAACAATGTCCCACAGTCATTCAACCAAAAGGCAGTTTCACTGCTTTAATAAGACTTGCATAGATTTACGTCTGTTTTAAAGAAAACTCAGTGAAGTGTAACAGCATATCAATGAGACTATAGAGAGGTTTTTACTCCTACAATTGTAGTCACAGAATCAAGTACAGAACCATAAAAAGCTAATTCACCTTTAATGACTAAAATCAATCTTCTGAATAAGTAAAAATATCCAATTGTCACGCAGCGCTGCTGTTCCTTTAAAAGAGTGGGATATTTCTTTCTTCCAGTGTATGCACTGCATGTTTTGTCACACCAGCCATTGTGTTTACTAATTACGATGACCGAGACTAATAATAGTATTTATCAAGACATAAAATAAACATTTTCTTAAATTAAACCGCACAGTTCTTGTTTTCTGTTATCGCTAAATTATGAAATATATCATTCAACATCTTCACTTTTAATAAATCGTAAACCAGTATACAAAGGACGGAAACCTGTGCAGAAGTGTTAGTGTGTTGCCAGACAAGGCCTGCCCATTCAACACAGCTTCTCCTTTAATCGCAGAGCTCGTCACACTCTGAAGTGAGGTGTTTAATTGCATGCTCAGATCCCGGGAGTAATTTGCATCCATTGTGCGACAAGTGGTAAATGAAGGCACAAAATCAAAGATTAGACGCTCACTCTCAGGCCAAACAGGAATCACTCACAGTGAACAGTTAATCTCTGTTAATTTGCATTGAATTTCAGTGTCTAGATTACTAGTGGAGAGTTGCTACTTGCTACAGCTCAAAACACTGACCTAAAATATCTTGACACTAATTTAAATATTTTAATTTGCTAGAAGTGCAGAAATATTAGGGCCATTGGTGCGTGAACTAACTTTACATCCTCGAATCTGTACCCAAACCTTTATGTTTAAATAATTTAGAGCTAGATTTACACCAGCGCAAACGTTTTTTGGCGTGAAATAGCACTGTCAAGATTTAGAATTAGCAGAATTAGCACTAAAAATGCGTGGACAGTTATTTTTGCGCCTGAACTTATTGAGGCACTTATTTATGCATTTGTAGGAGTTTCCCTTTCAGGCGCAAATTTATGGGAGGAGAGTATTCAAATGAATCACGCAAATGTGATTTACTAACGTTTGTGCTCGTCAAATTACTGGTATTTGTGGCATCATTTATCGCCCCCCAAAAAAGCATGTCTTAAAGCAGGCGCTAATTTGAAATTAAATGATCTGGCTGCATCTGTGTTCTTTAATGTGCCTTTTGTCAGTAAATTACACACAGAATTTTCCTATCTCATCTGCGCTTTTATGGAGTTGCGCTGTAACGCTAATTTGCCCTGTTTAGTAAATCTGGCCCTAAGTATTTTTAAAATAAAGGTTTTTAAAGATTTCATTTTTTATGTTTTTGAAAGAAGTCTCTTATGCTAACCAGTGCTGCTTTTATTTGATAAAAATATGGTAAACACTGTATTACTGTTAAATATTATTACAATTTAAACAATAATCATTGTTTTTTTATTTTAAGATATTTTAAAATGTAATATATTCCTATAGCAAATCTGAATTTTCAACAGCCATTATTCCAGTCTCCAGTGTCTCATGATCTTCAGAAATCATTCTAATTTGCAGATTTGGTCCTCAAGAGACATTTCTTTTTATCAATTTTGAAAACAGCTGTTCAATGTTTTTGTGATTTTTTTTTTTTTTTTTGATGAATAGAAAGTTCAAAGGAACACCATTTATTTGAAATATAAAAATCTTTTATAACATTATAAATGTTTTTATGGTTACTTTTGATTAATTTAATTCATCCTTTCTGAATAAATATTATTTTTTTCTCAAAAGTGAATACTATACAACTTCACCTATGTGGATTGTCACACAGAGAACTGATAACTCTTGAAAATGGCACCTTAAAAGAATACATGCAAGTTCACCCAAAAATGAAACTTTGCTTAAAAAAAAATGTACTCATCCTCAGCCCATTCAAGATGTAAACAAGTTTGTTTCTTCACTGGAACAGATTTGGGGAAATTCAGCATTACATCACTACATCTTGGATGGCCTGAGGGTGAGTACATTTTCAACAAATCTTTCTTTTTTTTGGGGGGGGGGGGGGGGGGCCGCTCCTTAAACACAATGGCATTGGGAGGTTTTAGTTTACTGGTTCCATTTCTCTCCAAAAATAGCCAGGAATGCTGAGGGAGCAAATGAGGTAGATATCAGCAGAAATGTTCAGTCTAGAATCCGCTGATTTGGTACTCGAACCAAAAATGAAGTGGGAGAGAGAAAGGAAATTAAACATTATGGTCAAGACATTTATGAGTCAACATTTGAGTTTTATGAGCGTTGCTTAAATGATCAGACTTTTTAAACAGCTCATATAAAGGCCACATTGGTACTGGGAGGTGGACTCAAGATATACTTTATAATTTTAGTGCACAGCTAAATGCTGAATTAATAACTGCATAAAGTACAACCAAGGCTGTCATAGTGAGATGCAAGGATAAAATATAGATGAATAAGGAAAAAAGAAATGACTGACCCAGTAGTGGCGCTGCTTTAAAGATGCAACTTGTCTAAGGTAAAAACAGCAAAAGCAGCACACTGCAGCTAAAAATACAAAACCAATACCAAACTCAATTAATAAACCAAAAAAATAGCTGATGAGCAATCAAACTTGCAATTCAATTTGCACCTAAAAAATTCTTACTCAAAACATTCTTTGTTCAGGTATCTGCATTTTTCTCTTCTAAAAAGAAAATGCATCAATTTTAGCTTTCAGATTTCTAAACAAACAGACTTTTTTTTTTTTTTTTTTTTTAAATAAACTGGTCTTTTATACAGATGAATACCTGTAAAAACTCCTGGAACTTTCATTTCCAGCCATTCAGGAATACTTGTAAGTAAAGTAAGTAAACATTTATTTATATAGCACCTTTCAAAACAAAGTTACAAAGTGCTTTACAATAAAAAGATCAGTACAGTAACAAAATACAAAACCATCAAAACCATCAAATTTAGGAAAAAGCCATACGATAAAAAAAGGAGTCTTAATAAGAGACTTAAAAGAGGATACAGTAGTAGCCTGCCTAATATCCCCAGGCAGGGAGTTTAGGCGCACGAATAGCAAAAGCGCGGTCACCTTTGGCAACAAGTTGAGATTTTGGAACCATCAATAGGGCCCTACCGGAGGATCTCAAGCAACGATCAGGCTCATAAGGACTTAATAAATCACAAATATAGGCAGGAGCCTGACCCTTCAAGGCTTTAAAAACAAGCAACAAAATCTTAAAATCAATTCTAAAACTCACAGGCAACCAGTGAAGAGCAGCAAGAATCGGTGTAATGTGGTCACTTTTCTTAGTACGTGTTAAAAGCCTAGCAGCAGCATTTTGAATCAGCTGCAATCTTTTTCTCTTACTAATACCAGAATAAAGTGCATTAGAATAATCAAGTCTGGAAGAGATAAAAGCATGAATGACCGTTTACAAATCTGCAAAAGAAAGGAATGACTTTATCTTCGTTAGTTGCCTCAGTTGTGCAAAACAAGACTGCAACACTTTAGTCACCTGAACATCAAAGGACAGTTCTGAGTCAAAAATTACACCTAAGTTTCAAGCTTCTTTTCGAACATTATTAGATAAGGCACCCAGACTCGAGGAGAGATTATTAATACTAGCACTACTGGGGCCACACGGGGTAATTATGAGCACTTCTGACTTGGAGTCATTTAACTGCAGAAAATTTTTCGACATCCAATTTTTGATCTTGATGAAGCAAGACATAATATGGGATGTACCAATAGTACCAGAGCTTACCAGGACATACAATTGTGTGTCATCTGCATAGCAGTGGAACTCAATGTCATAACTACACATAATTTGACCCAGGGGTAACATGTAGACAGTAAACAGAAGGGTACCCAAAATAGATCCCTGAGGGATCCCACAAAATAAAGGAGCATGAGAAGAGGAGGCATCTCCAAGCACAACGGAGAAAGATCTATTTGACAAATAAGAAATAAACCAATCCAGAGCTACAGCTCTGACACCGACATAAGTTTTTAAATGGTTGATCAAGACATTATGGTCCACTGTGTCAAAGGCTAAGCTAAGATCAAGAAGGATTCAAATGGAGTACAAGCCAGCGTCGGCTGCAAGTAGTAGGTCATTAGTGACCTTAACCAGAGCAGTTTCAGTGCTATTTTGGAAGCGGAAACCAGACTGGAATTTTTCAAAGATTAAATTATTATTCATAAATGAAATCAGTTGCATTGACACGACTTTTTATAAGATCTTTGATAGAAATGGAAGCTTAGAAATAGGTTTAAATTACTTAAATTGGAAGGATCTAGAGAAGCTTTCTTTAATAATGGATAAATAGTGGCAAGTTTAAATGTTTAAAAGGTACTTGTAGTACCTTACAGTTTTTACAATGTAGTAATCAAACCCTGTTCCCCAGGAACACATGCTAGAATGAATGTGTCATAAACCACCAGTGATATGTAATGGTGTGCCGCTAGCTTGTCTGTACACAAAATCAGTTGCCGTGACAACATACTCAGACACTTCAAAGTAGTTTTTGGCGAAATGAAAACATTCAATTGGCATGCAAATCATGCATTGGCTCGAAAACATGTATCCACAAACATGCAGTATGTCATTTAAAGTCTACACGTTGTCTGCAGATTGCTTCCAGACTCAATGGAAGTTGTAGAGCTTTCACTGATAGCATCGCAAGCACAACCTGTCTATGATAGGATAAGCTATGTTTTTGAACTTTAAATTTGCATGAATTAATTCAATTTGCAATATAAACGGTTGATCTTTTTTGCATTAGCTTGTTAAATATCTGTAATTTGTGTACTATTCGTCAACAAAACAGACATTTTACTGTTTGTCTATTATTTATATTAACAGGAAATCATTGTGTATTTAATCAGTCAGTACTTAAGTAATTAAGTAATGCTTTTTAATATGTGGCATCTGTAGATAATTATGAGCTTTTAACCACTAATTATTTTAATTCACCCTCTTTTTTTATGTTCTTAGATGACATATTTGCATAGGTTTCTCTATAGTGGGAATAATTCTGCACATATAAAGCCTAAACTATATTCACCAGTTACACAGACATCAGCTTCTGAAGAACCCCAACAAACCCCTCACTTCAAACTGTCAGCATTTCTTTCTCTGAAATGCTTCCTGCTTTCTCATTTCAGAGAAAAATTACCTTGCAGTCTTCAGACCTATGTTTAGGTTCACTGTAATCATAAGACTTGAGATCTAATGTCAAAGCAACAGGAAAATGACAGGAGGAAGAGGACTGCAGCAGCAATTGGAAATGGTGACAGCACACATGCTAAGAGACTGAACTGGCTGGGATTTAAAGGCATAGTTCACCCAAAAATGAAAATTCTATTATTAATTACTCTCCTTCATGTTGTTCCAAACCCGTAAGATCTTCGTTCATCTTCAGAACATAAATTAAGATATTTTTGATGAAATCCGAGAGCTTTATAACCCTGCATAGACAGCAACGCAACTGACACATTCAAGGCCCAGAAAGGTAGTAAGGACATCGATAAAACAGTCCATGTGAAATCAGTGGTTCAACCGTAATGTTATGAAGCTACGACAACGCTTTTTGCATGCAAAGAAACAAAAATAAGAACTTCAACACGTGTTCACGCATGCGTCATGGTACTCACTTGAACTCTCGTGGACAGACAGACAGACAGACAGACAGATAGATAGATAGTAGGGGTGGAACGGTTCAACTTTTTCACGGTTCGGTTTGTATCACGGTATTAGAGTCACGGTTCGGTATGTTTAGGGAAAAACTATACTGTCAGTGTCAAGTAAAAAATAAAGAAAATAAGAATAATCTATTTAACTACAAGCAACAGCATAAATAAATACAATAGAGTAAAGATACAAATAAGGTAGGTCTAGCATTGCCAAGGAAACATTTATCATTTTAATTTAGTTTAACTTGATGTATTAAAATAACTAAAACTAAAATAAAATTAACTATATACACATATACATATTAAAACTACATAAAAAGACAAAAACGCAAAACACATTATGCAGATATTAAAAAACTACAAAAAAAGACAAAACACACAAAAAAAACCCCTAAAAATTTAAAATATAAAATGGGAAAAATAAAAAAATGAATCAAAATATTAACAGAAATAATAGCAGCTCTATCATACTAAAACAGCACTGATTCCAACAATATCATTTCTCTACGTTGGTATCATAAAATTGTCATGGAAGTAGGGCTGGGCGATTTATCTCATGCAATATGCATGCGCATCTCGTCAGTAAAACCGGCTCCTTGATTAGCGGTAAATCCCCATCACCTGTTTTCAAATAGAGCGGCATTTAATACACGGAGCCGTAGTTCACTGAGAAGCTACATGATCTTCGCGTTCATTATCGAGGCGGTCATCTGCGATAATGAGCGATGTCCTCGCTTCTAACAGGTGATGGGGATTTACCGCTAATCAAGGAGCCGGTTTTACTGACGAGATGCGCATGCATATTGCATGAGATAAATCGCCCAGCCCTACATGGAAGTCAGAATTTTAATTCTAATCTTTAGATGTGTCTGTCCTTGGTGTGAACAGGCCTTTACTACAGATCAACAATTATATTTATAATAGGTAATTTTAGGAGGAAAAAAAGATCCTGACATATTGTATAAAAGAACAATCTGTTTAAAAAAAAAAATCTTCTGAGCTTCCCCTCCCCATCCACCACTTTCTGACAAGTTGGGGCTTGGAGATGCTCGGTTGCCATGGTTATGGGTAGCACAAATCAGACTTTAGCCAATTTTTTCTACTGCACGCTTTCGCTGGCTATGAACACAGTGGAAATAAACAGCGCTGATGTCCTATTTACTGAGAGTTATGGTGAGAGGAGGAAGCAGGCAGCAATGGAGATCTCTCCAGGGAAGAGCAGGTGCTCTGTCTATTTTATCATGTATACATTTGTCAAGCAGGATACCAGGAAGGTTGCGTCTTCGCCTGGTTTGAGGTGATAAAAGCGAAAGCGCAAACAGTGCGGCCTAGTTGAATTTTTGCATGCCTGGAGCCACTGTTTGATCACATCTGGTGAAGAACAACTCTCCAGAAACAGGCAAATCTTGCTAGTATGCTACCTGAAAAGCTGACATGCTGGTTCATATTCGGAGATGAAATAATGGAATATTTCAGCAGTATGCATCCGAGATGGATGAAAACGTAATGCTGATTTAGATTTTTGAGCATTGTGATGCCTGTAAACTAAGCAGTTTACAAAAATAAACATGTAAAATAAACATTTTATTAGATGTTAAAATTGGACAACATAAAAAAATGAAATCTTACAAAATTTTACAATATTGCATACTATTGTATTGCATTGCATTGTATACATACTGTAAAAACAATAGTTCCAGTCTACATCACTGTGAAACACTGCATCATTCCACTTGTTTATGTTTTTTGTCTTCAAGACAGTCTGTGCATTGACTTCAGTAATTCTTTCTACAAGTTACATCTTTGCACCAGTAGGTGGAGACAAATAACTGTCCTTATGAGTGAATTATTAAATTACTGATTCAAAACTATTCGTTCAAAAATACTGAGTCATTCAGGACCTAAACATGTTTTTAGCAAGCTATATTTTCCTACATTTATATTTTAACAAATTTTGTAATATTTGGCAAAGATCACTAAGACCATGAACATTTTTGAGTGAAGATGCAAATTAATCTATGAATCAGAATTTTAAATTGATTCAAGTAAACGAACAGTTGAACAGATTCACACAAACAACTTGCTAAAGGTGTATTTACTACAAGTTTAAATTATATTTTTATTTTTAATTTTTTAATTATAAAGATTACATTAAAATCTTCATGCTTTCATACTTGTCGCGACATAAAGAAACAACGTGAAACCAGTGCCGTAACACACTCTTTAGTAAAGTTAATCTCAAACAAGCAGCAGATTCAAACATTCAAAATGCTATTAAAGGCCACAAGCAAACTCATTACCAATAAATAGTGCCCAGCTTTGGTTAAAATGCATTCTCTTCCCAGCTTAATGTGAAAAATTCAACCATAAACCATCTGTAGGTTCATTTACCGGAGTGTAAACAGTATGTTAACTAGCAAAGCCACTAACCTATCAGCATTTCCAGTAGCGTGACAGCAGCAGCTTTCCGAAGAACAATGAAGCATTTCCATTAATAGCCAAACTTTCCCAGCAATTATCAGTATTGTAGTGTGAAAAAATTACATTTTTATGTCATAATATTACTCATGGAGATTTCTAGCGCTGCAAAGCACAGCTCATTCAAATGAATCGGTTTATTTGAATCGGTTCGTATAAATGAAACAAATCAAAATAGAAATTCACCGACATAAGTCTACACGTTTTGGTGGCGAAACGAAGCTTTGTGAACCACCTATAGACTTTTCTCTCAACTGTATAATAAAAAGGCTCGTTACTCGAAATCTTTCAGCAATGAAGCTCTGGATGTCACAAATCACGTGGTTGTGGCGCAAACGAATCAAGTTCCTATACAGTGATTCAGTGTAAATGTGTTGTTTATTTGGTACAAGCTTTGGAGCTTCTGTGCCATCAACATCTTTCTTATAGTTTCTTATAAACATTCAGTTAAAAGTGCTTTCCATAACATTATACAAAAATTGGTTGTGCCATTTTATTTTAGATGCATTAAATCTTCATGTAGTTCAGTGCTGTCACTCTAACTGAAATATTTATTCATCCAAAAATACTCACTGTTTTTATACTGGAAAAATAGGTCTCAGATTAAATTATTGGCTGTAGTTACACTGAATTATGAAAACCTTGAGAAATGAGACATTACACGTTTCACCTTTGGTTTTGAACATCATCTAAATCACCACAACCAGATGAAATACAATTTAATAACTGAGTGGGATAAAGTACATCAAAATTCCATTTACCAATGAATGCTGCATTTGCCATGAAGGGCCTGATCATAAGAAAACAAATCGGAAAAGAAAGAATGAGAGTGGCATACATAATGCACATTGCAAGACGTTCTGATGCGTACCGTGACACAAACTCTCTGGAGAGAAGACTGAGACGGGAGAATTCTGCCTGCAGCATTTCCTCTTTCTTCTACCTTTGAACTGTCAAAATGTCACAACTATAAAGGTCAAGGGAAAAGACAGATGAGGAAGGAAGAGATCAGATACACAAATTAGTTTATTGTTCCCTCTGCCCCATTCACTCTGCGTGTCACACATCAGGTCCTGTGAGCTCGTGACGTAGAGCTAACTGTCAGATCAGCTCAGTCCTGATGGAGTTCTGGTGGAGACGGTTGATGTAACTCAGCCGTAAGAAAACACTTGGGAATTTGTATCACATTTCAAAGAAAACATTATTTATGTGGTGGAAAAGTGACTGTCTCTGATATCCTATCATGTTTCTTTGCTGTAGAAGCTATGATCAAATGTTTCGTGAACATCTTATAACAAAAAATGATAACATTTTAAAAAAACCTGATGTCTTTATTTTGATTTGACTTATTTTGCAAAATTATTTATTTTTTTAAATATTTTTTCCAAGATTTTGTTTGTTTGTGAATTTTTTTGGAGAAATTTGGCATTTCATTACTTGATCGTCAATGGACACATTGCAGTGAATGGGTGCCGTCAGAATGAGAGTCCAAACAGCTGATAAAAGTATCATAATAATCCACAGGTAATTCACTCAAGTCCATCAATTAACATCTCGTGAAGCAAAAGGCTGGTCAAAATACAAATCTATAATCCATAATAATAATAAAATAATAAATTGTTAAATTTATATGAATTCTACATTTGTTTGAACTCTCGTTCTGACGGCACCCATTCACTGCAGAGAATCTATTGGTGAGCAAGTGACGTCATGCTACATTTCTTCACATCTGTTCTGATGAAGAAACAAACTCATGTACATCTTGGATGGCCTGAGGAGGAGTACATTTTCACATTTTAATGAAACTGTAAATTACACCATTATGCAGAGATTAGCCAATTATAACAGGTCATTTACATATAAAAGTCTTACAGGTATGATATAAGAGTAAAACATGAATGAAAAATGAAATTCCAACCGTTTTTGCTGCAAGAAATCTCAAATGACATTATAACAAGTGGGCTTTAGTAGAAACTTAAAGTACAAAATACATAAAAGATTAAATTTATAAAAGTACAAAATATATATAAAAGTATAAAATACGGCCCTTTTGAATAAATGAACGCATCGTTAATGAAAAAGAAAATTCATATTTTTGATCAAGGTTGATTGCTCACAAGTCAGTAATACTGCTCAATAAATGAAATTCATGAAACCAGACGTTCCTTTGTGCGAAGCTTCACAAAGCGCATTCCTTTGAATGTGTTATCTTCAAATCCCTCATTGATTCTGCTGCTGACAGCACATAAGTTTTAAATCGAACGCTTTCTGACTCACGCTCATCATTTGTGGCCAGTCATCAGGTCCTGCGCATGAATTCTAGTGGTCTGCATTTCCTATCCTGCTTAGAGCTGAACACATTAGCCTAAGCATTATTACAGCTTGACTGCTTTTCATAAAGAAACTCAGCATGACATGAATGAGTGAGACTGCACACTTTTATGGAGTTGTTTGTTGAGAAAGATTAAACCGTACGCATGAAGTAATTCTGTGTGGTGCTGTAATCACAGACTCGCACAAGCACACAAATTTAGTCTCACACAGTTGGACGCAGAAAGGAAAAAACAAAAGCCGAAAAGCCACTAAAGCCAAACAGTAAATGTTGGCGGAAATAATAAGAGACATCGTCACAACTCACACAGAGCAAGCTGTATGTAACAAAAATACATAAAAACTACAGGTTGTTAATTTAATTTAATTACTTTTTGAAAAAAAAAGCAAAAAAAATCAAATTAATAATAATAATAATAATAATAATAATTCAGAGATAAGTAATTTTCCAACAAATAAATAAATACATAAATTTAAATTGTAAAAAAAAAAATCTGAAGAGGAAGCCAGATATAACAAAAATACTGCAATTACTTTTCTGAAAAGCAAAAAAAAAAAAAAAGAGAATAATTGAATTCCAAAATAAGGAATTTTCCTTGCCCAATAAAAATAATACATTTTATACAAAAAATTAATTTACATTTTATGAAAAAAAAATCTTTTGATCTGAAAAGTAAGATGGATTTAACAAAAATGTATAGAAACTACAGGCTGTGAAAAAATAATGTATTTTAATCTAATTTAATTTAATTTGAATCCAAAATAAGATATTTTCTTTGCCAAACCATAATGAATGAATAATGAATGAATGAATGAATGAAGAAAGGAAGGAAGGAACACACAAATAATAAACAACAGAATGTAAATTTACTGCAATTACTTTTTGAAAAAAAAAAATATATATATATATTTATATTTATTTATTTATATATTTATTTTTATTCCCTTTACTCCTTATTCCTTTATTCCTTGCCAAACCACAATAAATAAATACATCAATTTAAATTCTATGGGGAAAAATCTAAACATCAATATGGATGTAACAAAATGTACAGAAACTATAGGCTGTCAATTTACTGCAATTACTTACTGAAAACAAATTAAATTAATTTTAAATAAGGAATTTTCTTTGCCAGTCAATCAATCAATAATAAATAAATGTAAATTAAATACAAAAAAAAAATACAAAAAAATAATTAATCTGTTGACATTTAAAAAAATGTCTTAAGTAGGGCTGGGTATCGTTCAAAAATTTTCGATATCGATACCGATACCGATACCTTGAGTTCGATACCGGTTCCTGAACGATACTTTTTTCGATACCAATTTTATGAAATCAGTTTTAACAAGATTACATTATCTCAAAAAACTTTGGTTTTATTTTTTTCAGCTTGTTGACACTGATACAGACTCAAAGCCTCATCTCCTGAGCCACTGCAATAAGGAACAAAATATAGCCAACACAATAAATCAGTGCAAATAATTTTAATAAAGCTCAAATAGTTTTCAGTTTACACTAGTGTTTGTTCGTTTTAAAACGCATAGCTCAGACAGAATCTTCATTTCTATTCATTTATTCTAGGTTGTTAAAGACCTCAAGAAATTGAAAACCTTTATCCACTTTCATAAGTGGGTGTTTTATTTTCTTTCACCATATGTTTTATTGTTATTAAATTCTGTGTTGTAGTATGTCTAATTATTTGAATGCATAAAAACAAAGTTTATTCAAATTTATTCTTAAAATAGCCTTATGAAATGTTTTATTTTTCCTCAGAAATTCTGTGTTCTGTATCTGGTTTTCAAATGAAGGAATAAAACATTAATTTCATTTATCTTTTAAATTATTGAAAATCAAACTTTATTTATTTTGGCAAACAAAATTTTACTATTAAAATTAAAACATGGAAGAAATGTTGTGTGATCATTACTTTAAAAAAAATGTAAAGTTTTAATAATTTTAATAGTAGCCTAGTAGTAGCAGTATCTACACTCTGCTGAACAATATTTATACATTTCTGCTGCAGTGTCTTCCAAGTTAAATCGAACTTTTATTTTGACGGGTTGCCGTGAATACCTTTACAGTTCTGTGTGTATATGATGTGACGCTAGTTTTACTGAAATCAAACGGTAAAATGCTCATGGAGTGACTCTCAGAGCAGTTCTGGAGATGTTGTTCATGTGTTTATGTCCTCATTTAGACGGCAGACGCTGAAATCACCGCTAGCGTCACGCGCGCTTCAGTCTGTGTAATAAACACAACCGCGCGATATATAGAGAGCAGACTGCTCCGTACGCTGAATCGCTCGCGGATGTCAAACACTGATCAATCAGCGCCGCGTCAATTATAGTCAAACACACCTAGTGCTGCAGGTTTATTGCCTCACTGACGTTAATGAGATTAACCCCTTAGGTATCGAAATTTGGTACCGAACGACAAGACGTTTTTCGATACTCGGTGGTATCGAGGCAATTCGGTCGGTGCCTAAAAAGTATCGAACTCGATACCCAGCCCTAGTCTTAAGAGATTTAATTTATCCAACACACTGAGCTTTGATGCTTATTTCTAGTCCTGCTCTACTATTCCTTTCAATTACATGGAAAGGCCAAAGAAAATAAATAAATAAAATTAAGCAATAATTCACTGTCAGCTGGCAACAAGACCTGCATCTGGGGAACACAACCTTAGAAGCATCAGTGCATACACTATATTGCCAAAAGTATTGGGTCGCCCCTTCTAATGAACAGGTTTGACTACTTTAGTAATTTCTATGAGTACAAATCTTAATGTTAAAGCATATAATGATATTCTAGGAAATTGTGTGCTTCTAATATTATAGCAACAGTTTGGACAGGACCCTTTTCTATTCTAACATGACAATGCCTCTGTGTATAAGGCCAGGTTCAAAAAGAAAATGATTGATTCAGTCAGTGTGGAAGAACTTGACTGGTCTGCATAAAACCAAGTCCTAATCCCAGTTTAACACCTCTGGTGTGACTGTAAATGCAGCCCTTGAGCCATAAACTCATCACCAAACACCAATGACTTGTACATATGGGTACAGTCATTTTAGACACTTCCAAAACTGTTGCAACAGAGATGGAAATATAATTTTTAAATACATGAATTATGTTCCCATCGTTGTTGCCACAGATTTGAAGTGCACTGTTCTAAAGAAGGGGGTGTCCCAATACTTTTGTCTATATAGTGTATGTACAAGTCATTGGTGTTTGGTGATGAGTTTTTGGCTCAAGGACATCAAGATGAACCCCAATCACCTCATTTATCTTATTTCTCAAAACAATACTCGTACACCCACATTCTAACACCTCTCAGCATGCTGGGATGTCGATCCGCTCCATGAGTTTTCTATATTCCTCCGCTATCCGTCAAACAGCAATGAAGTGGCTCTCTGAGACGATTCCGACAGCGCAATTATTTTGATCAAACAGCAAATTATCTCATATGTTCCGAGCTCTCGGTGGCACCACGGGGCTGTTTCTGTTTTATCAGAGAGGAAGAGAGCAGGTATGTGTCATGCTGTGAATGCCAATGCAGAAAGAAGTAGAGGAAGGATGAGGGGGAAAAACTTCCTGGCAGAGGAAGAGGAGGTGCTCTTCGTTAGCCTGAGAGAGGTGGAAAATGAGGTGAAACGTCAAGGTGAATTTGTGGGCATGTGCTCTCACTTTTAGAGACGTGTAATTATCAGAAAAGTGGAATGACAAGGAGCTAACGGACACCTACACAAAGGTCAAAGACATTTTATACTGAGAGACAAATGTGTGACCAAAGCCACGAGGAAAACTGTCACTGACATAAAACTTCACAATTCCAGAGCTTAAAATATATATTATATATATATATAGAAAATATAGCCATTTATTTTCATATTAATTCAAGTCATTTACAGTTACCGAATAACAGGATTTTACTGTAGCATTTTTACATTATTTTCCCATTCACGAGTTCACACTTACATATATTTAGCACGAGTAACGTAATGCGTATTTGGCGAGTATGGTAAAACGTTGTTGGCGTGCTGTCCTGGGGAAGGGCTCCGAGCTCGGGAATTGCCCGTACCCAGAGTACCCCCCCTAGTAAGGTGAGAACTTTAGTGATGGTGGAGGAGAAGGGGTGGTGGAGGGATGCTGATTAACCGTCAAACAAATGGAGGTATGTCAGCTGTATTTATATCCGTGTATTGATGAACTTGATTGCGTACCGCTGGTGTCTAATTAGGCTAAGTATCTGACGTGCTCCTCCCGAACTTTGTTAATAAAACATCATTTAAAATGAACAAAATAAGCACTGGAAAAAGGACTGGAAATAAGCATCACAGCTCAATGTGTTGGATAAATTAAATATCTAAATCTCTTTAGTAGTGCTGTCAAACAATTAATCGCGATTAATCGCATCCAAAATAAAAAAATTTGTTTACATAATGTGTGTGTGTGTGTACTGTCTGTGTATATTTATTTTGCATATATAAATACACACACATACAGTATATATTTGGAAAATATTTACATGTATGTAGGTATATATTTATATTCATATAATTTATACTATATATATTTACTTAATATATAAACATAACATTTTTTTCAGAAATATATACATGCATATGTATTTATATATACATAATAAATGTACACATGTACATGTACACATAAATGTACATATATTATATAAACAAAAACTTATTTTAGATGCAATTAATCGTGAAATAAGTAAAACTTGTATTTTGGATGCAATTAATCGTGATTAATCATTTGACAGCACTACTCTTTAGACATTTTTTTCTGCTTCAGACAGAAAAAAAATTAAATGTTTTGTTTCATTTTATTTATTTATTGTTTGTTTGTTTGTTTGTT
Source organism: Tor tambroides (assembly GCA_021397915.2). Taxonomy (NCBI): domain Eukaryota; kingdom Metazoa; phylum Chordata; class Actinopteri; order Cypriniformes; family Cyprinidae; genus Tor; species Tor tambroides. The sequence continues at coordinate 2,589 of JAFVLL020000890.1, read as the reverse complement.
TGTTTGGCAATGTTTCAGAAAACAAAAAAACTATGTAAATATTACATTAATTTTTACTGGGGTAAAAAAATTTTTTTTAGTTTTTATTAGGTTTTTATTAGTATTTTTTTTTTAAGTAATTGCAGTAACTTTAAAACATCCAGCTTACTCCTTACTCTTCAAATTAAAAGTTTTATTTTATTCATATACATATATATATTTATAAAATTTACATGTATTTTTTAATTTATTGTGGTTTTGTAAGGAAAATTCCTTATTTCAAAATATGTAATTGAATTATTATTATTATTATTATTATATTTTTGTAAGTAATTGCAGTAAATTGACAGACTATAGTTTCTATATATATTGATACATCCGGCTTGCTTTTCAGATTAAAATATTTTTTTATTTACTTCTTGTGGTTTGTCAAGAAAAAAAAATCATTATTTTATAATTAAATTAAATATTTTTTTTGTTTGTGTTTTACAAACACATTGGAAATGACTATGGCCAAAGACATTTTATATTGACAGACAAATGTGTGACAAGGTCACAAATCCAGAGCTTCCAGAATCAAAATAAAAACAAGATTGCAAGGCGATGGTCTGATTATGAATGATTTATGACGAAACATAACTCTTTCTGTCTGTCTATTTATCATGTCAAGCTTTGCATGGAACCAAGAAGCGAATACACAACATACAAACAATAAATAAATCAACAGCTCGTATTTGACAAAGTGTCGCCGCTCATTTGAGGTAAAACTGGAACGTAGCCTCAGCTGCACCTAGAGAGAACATAGCAGTGCTTTTCCATTTGATACAACTGACGAAAGAAAAGCCAGGCACCTGCAGCAGCCTGGTGAGTTCAGCTGACAGACTTCAGCACTACGGACAGCTCAGCTCCCAAACCTGCCAATACCTGCAAATCCCACTGAAATCAAACGCACCACATGTACTTTATTTACCCCATCTGCTGTTTGCTGCTTGAATTTACCCCTAGCTGCTGTAGGGCACTCACTGACTGCACAGGGACGTTTTGTAGATTCTGTAGTTTGGAATCGTGATCAAGCTGAGAAAAGCAGCAAAAACATGATTTGATGAAGTATGTTGCCTGTTTCCATTGCCACACTTTCTGAGAATGGGAAATAGGTCTATATACTGTATATTTTCAACACTTACACTGCCGGTCAAAAGTGTAGAGTAATTGTTTAATTTATTAATTTTAAATATGTTTGAAAGAAACATATTTAATGCTCACCAAGGCTGCATTTATTTGATTAAAAATGCCAAAAAATCATAATATTATTACAATTTAAAAGAACTGTTCTTCTATTTTAATATATTTTAAAATGTAATTTATTACTGTGATGGAATCCTGATTTTTTTAGTAGCTATAACTACAGTCTTCAGTGTCACATGATCCTTCAGAAATAATTCTAATATGCTGATTTATTGTTGTTAAATTTGTTTATTCATAACATATATGTGACCCTGGACCACAAAACCAGTCATAAGGGTCAATTTTTCGAAATTGAGATTTATACATCATCTGAAAGGACAACATTTGGCCGAGACACACCTATTTGAAAATCTGGGTGCAAAAAGGGTGCAAAAAATCTAAATACCCAAAAAGAGGGTGCAAAAAAATCTAAATACTGAGAAAATCGCCTTTAAAGTTGTCCAAATGAAGTTCTTAGCAATGCATATTACCAATCAAAAATTAAGTTTTAATATATTTACGGTAGGAAATTTCCAAAATATCTTCATGGAACATGATCTTTACTTAATATCCTAATGATATTTGGCATAAAAGAAAAATGTATAATTTTGCCCCATACAATGTTTTTTTGGCTATTGCTACAAATATAGCCCAGCAACTCAAGACTGATTTATAACAAAAATGCATGGGAAGCAATTATTCTATTGTCTTTATGTAACATATAGGCAGTACATATAGGAAAATCTGTCAATACCATCTACAAGCTTAAATCGTGGGAGGATTGCATTATGAAAATGAACCCCTTTCTTTCAGATTTTCCCAAAAAAAAACTGCTGAGCACAAACTCTTCTGTCTCTGGCACGTCTCCAGGTCTAAAATGCTGTGGTGAAAGAGAACAAGAGAGGTGCATGCTTCTGTTAAATGGATTTCAGAGCAAGCTGAGCTTGTTTGCTGTACAGAATCAGTACAGAGCCTTGACGTTTGTTGATGTCTTCTATCAATAACACCTGTTAAACTTAGTTGCAAAGTGGAACAATGGCAAACTGTCAGCAGGGAACACTGATAGCTGACTACTGCTGTGGCTTATACTTTAAAATGTCTCTCGCTGAGGCTTCTTTGTTCATGCCACATCCAGTCTGCTGGCCAGTAAGCACTAAACAGTGCCAAGCAGGCATCAGAAAGCTCTTGTTGCAAGTGAGCATACAGGAGAAAGTAAAACGGCAACAGAGCAGGAAATAAATCTGGCAGGACAAAACAGAACAAGTGAGATGAAGAAAATGAGAGAGAGAGAGGGAGTGAGAGAGAGAGAGAGAGAGAGAGAGAGAGAGAGAGAGAGAGAGAGAGCGAGAGACAGTCAATCAGAGAATACACTGACTCTTGCTTGAC
>JAFVLL020000888.1:0-60910 GCA_021397915.2 Tor tambroides | reverse complement strand
AAAAAGAACAACAAGGGATTGAAAAGAACAATTATTTCATTTGTTTTTATTTATTTTTCTTCAATTGTTGTTGTGGTTGTATTACATTTGTTTTTATTATTATTACTTTTGCACCAACAAAATACATTTGAGTCATTTCCAGCTATTATCTGTGTCCTTGTGTGCCTTGATCACTTACCCTCCTGTAACGAACCTAGTCACTGGTCCAATATCAGGTGCCTAGAGTGACCTGTCCCGGTGTCAAGTAACTCTTAATGTTACAGAAAGTGGCGAGCCAGCAGCCAGGAGTGGTATAGTTTGTAAATTTTAAAATTTTGAAGGGCACAAAAGAAAAAGAAAAATCAAACTAAGTGGTGCAAATAGAGTCAAAATGGAAGTAATTGAGCTTGAAAACGTTGTAATTGAAAACTCAGTAATAATTAGTGGACTGACCGACACAGAAATTGACGAAGATCTAACTGACTTCCTGAACAAATATGGTAGTATCCGTAGACGCCTTACCATAGACGATCCCAAATCGCCTTACCATAAAGAAGTCATCGTCGAGTATGGAAGTTGTTCTGCAATAGTAGCTCTCAAACCCCTGTTGCCCTACACTTTCAAGAGCCCACACAACGTTGTTTACCACATAAAGCTTCTATCAAATGTCTATACCTCAGCAGTAACTGAAAGTGCCACAACCCAGTATTTTGCTGAATTGAAGAGGATAGCAAAGCTCAGTGGCAGAACCTTCGACGATCTCTTGAAAGAGCAGCTTCTTGCAAACGCGACCGATGTCGCTGACAATCTGGCTAATGCCAATGATCTTGAGTCATCTCAAATGACTGGTCATTCTTCCGCTGACATTCCGCTTCCAACCAAGCGAACTGAGCATTCAGATGAGAGACGAAACTCAGATACAGTCCAAAAAGCTAGTACAGGAAGTTTTTCACCCACACTTGAGACAAAAGATGTGAACCCACCTGAAGTCCAAAGGATGATCATTGAGCATATTTTGAAAAGTGATGGCGCTTCACCCTCTAGTGCATCAATCAGGTTAAGAGTGTTCTCAGGCAAAGTTCCCCGACCTGTTGGCGAAGTTGATTATGACACCTGGCGGAACAGTGTAGAGTTAATTCTCCAAGATCCTTCACTGTCTGACTTACATCGTTCCAGAAAGATATTAGACAGCCTGCTGCCGCCAGCGTCAGAGATTGTTAAGCAGTTAGGTGCAAAAGCTTTACCTGCTGCTTACCTTGATGTCCTAGATTCTGCTTTTGACACCGTAGAAGATGGTGACGATCTCTTTGCTAAGTTTCTGAACACGCTGCAGAATGCAGGGGAAAAACCTTCTTTGTACTTGCAACGATTGTACACCAACCTTCTCAAAGTGATGAAAAGAGGCGGTACTCCTGTTGATGAAGCTGACCGACAGCTCCTGAAACAATTCTGCCGGGGCTGTTGGGATGACACGCTAATAGCCAACCTTCAGCTTGAACATAAAAGGAACAAACCACCTCCATTTCCTGAGCTACTTCTGCAGTTGCGCAGTGAAGAAAACAAATACTTCACAAAAGAAAGTCGCATGAAGCAGCACTTAGGAGTGCAGAGACAAAGAGCCAGTTCCCATGTCGTCACTGCTAATCATCTTGATCTGAATCACAATGAAGTGTCAGAACATACAGAAGTTGCCGAATTAAAGAAACAAATCGCTAAACTTCAGAGCCAGCTTGCTAAGCAGAAGAGCAAAATGACAAGACAAAGTGAATTGTCATCAAATGATGCTGTTCTTGGGCTAAAGCAGCAAGTTTCAGAGCTCCAGAGTCAGATAACAAAGCTCAGTGTACAAAAGAACTCGGAGTCGAAGAGCAATTCAAGTAAATCAAAGCAAACGCACACACAAGTTCGCAAAGACCCTCCTACAACTGACCATAAACAACCTCACAGGCCTAAGCCAGGCTATTGCTTTCGATGTGGTGAGGATGGACATGTTGTTTCAATTTGTGAAAATGACCCAAACCCGTCTCTTGTAACTGATAAGAGAAAACAGTTGAAAGAACGTCAAGTCCTATGGGATAGTCAGTATGGTCCAAGTTCCTTAGGAACTTTAAACGCCGCCCAGCCCTGGTAGCGAGACGTACGAGGGCTGTCACTTGTCAGAATAGTCTCAAGAAACCAGTGAACATCAGCAACTTGAAGTCCCATGGTATAAACCGTCTAGTTGATCTACCCAAAGGATTAATTGGTACAAAATGCACTGCTCAAGTGAACATTGAGGGAAAACCTTGTTCTTGTCTACTTGACACAGGGTCACAAGTGACCACCATTTCCTATTCGTTTTATGAACAGAATTTGCCTGGACTAAGCATAACTTCCCTAGATGACTTGCTGGAAATAGAAGCAGCCAATGGTAAAGCAGTACCCTACCTGGGGTTTGTTGAAGTAAAAATTGCATTCCCCAGAGACTTTCTTGGATCTGACGTTGAAGTGTCTACTCTTGCCCTGGTTATTCCAGAAACCGGAGGCACTGCTCAACCAAAGGTGCTAATAGGCACGAACACTTTGGATCTCGCATATGACAAACATCTTGAAACGAATGATTCAGTCTGTCGAGCCGTCCCATTTGGTTACCAAGCTGTAATCCAGACCATCGAGCACAGACGCCAACAGCAAGTAGACAGCAGCATAGGAATCGTTAGGCTTCCTGATGTTACCCCTACTGTTGTTCCTGCGGGTCGAAATGTTGTTCTTGAAGGAGTGGTGAGTGTAAAGGGACAAGTAGTTGAAAAATGGGCTGTGATGGAACCCCCTTCGAATTCACCTTTTCCAGGAGGATTGCTAGTTGCCAGTTGCTTACTCAACCTACCTCAGCATCCATCGCGTAAAGTTCCAGTGGTGTTGAGGAATGAGACAGAGCATGATATCATCATCCCTGGAAAAAGTGTTATTGCAGATATTCATGCACTGCAGAAAGTGATGTCGGACAATATTGTGCAAGCTGATTGTTCAGAGTCAAGTAGCCATGCAAAGTCCACCAAAGAACTTTGCTTTGACTTCGGTGATTCCAGTTTGCCAGAAGAGTGGAAAAGAAGAATCACTCAGAAACTGCGCACCATGCCCGAGGTCTTTGCATTGCACGACATGGATGTTGGACAAACGAGCAAAGTGAAACACACCATCAAATTACACGACGAAACCCCATTCAAGCACAAAGCAAGACCGATCCATCCCAACGATCTTGAAGCTGTCCGCAGACATTTAGAGGAATTATTAGATGCTGGTATCATCCGTGAATCAGAGTCATCCTTCTCTTCCCCTATTGTTGTAGTAAGGAAGAAGAACGGCGAGATAAGACTTTGCATCGACTACCGCAAGTTGAATACGCAGACCATCAAGGATGCATATGCCCTACCCAACTTGGAGGAAACCTTTTCAGCACTTCGAGGTTCAAAATGGTTCTCAGTGCTCGACCTCAAATCTGGGTATTACCAGATCGAACTAGAAGAGAAAGACAAACCCAAGACCGCTTTCGTTTGCCCATTAGGTTTTTGGGAGTTTAATAGGATGCCCCAAGGTATCACAAATGCTCCCAGCACATTCCAAAGGCTGATGGAGAAGTGCATGGGTGACATCAACCTCTCAGAAGTCCTAGTGTTCTTGGACGATTTGATTGTTTTCTCAGATACCCTAGAAGAGCACGAAAGACGTCTTCATGTTTTAGGACGTTTGAGAGATTATGGGTTAAAGCTTTCGTTGGAGAAGTGCAAGTTTTTCCAGACGTCAGTAAAATATCTCGGTCACATCGTCTCGGAAAACGGTGTGGAGACGGATCCCCAGAAAATAGAAGTCATCAAGACCTGGCCAAGTCTGAAGAACTTGAAAGAGTTGCGTTCCTTCCTGGGTTTCTCCGGTTATTACCGGCGATTTATTAAGGATTATGCAAACATCGTAAAGCCATTGAATGAACTTACCGTGGGATATCCTCCGCTTCAGAAAAGTTGCAGGACGAAAAGTAAGGAAAGGACTTACCTTGACCCCAAAGAACTTTTTGGAGGGCGATGGACAGCTGACTGTCAGCAAGCATTCGAAACGCTCATCTCAAAACTTACCGAAGCACCAGTGTTAGGATTCGCAGATCCTGGGTTGCCGTATGTGCTACACACAGACGCAAGCACCACCGGACTAGGTGCAGCGCTCTATCAGGAGCAAGAGGGAGTGCTACGAGTAATTGCATACGCCAGTCGAGGGTTGTCAAGAAGTGAAGCCCGGTATCCTGCTCACAAGCTGGAATTTCTAGCCTTGAAGTGGGCAGTGACTGAAAAGTTTTGCGATTACCTCTATGGAAACACTTTCAAGGTGATCACAGATAGCAACCCCCTTACTTATGTTTTAACTTCAGCCAAGTTAGATGCAACAAGCTATAGGTGGTTGTCTGCTTTGTCTACCTTTTCCTTTACTCTCCGGTATCGACCTGGAAAGAACAATCTCGATGCGGATGCACTTTCGAGACGACCTCATGGTGATCTGGTAAATGATCCTATATCTCAAAAGGAACATGATCGAATACGGCAGTTTACTTTGTACCATTCACCTGAAACGGCCAATTCCATCTCAGTTTCCATGGATGCAATCCAAGCAGTCTGTGAAAAACATTCTTTACATCAAGCAGGTGGCAGTAATGGTATCATTCTCGTTGAATCACTTTCCATGAGTCCAGACGCAATTCCTGAAGATTACGAGCAAATGGAAGGATCTTCCGTTGTTCCCTGCATGTCGGAACAGGAACTGAAAGAAAAGCAGAGAAATTATTATTATTATTATTATTATAACCTTTATTTTACCAGGAAAGAAGCACATTGAGATTAAGAATCTCTTTTACAAGAGCGTCCTGGCCAAGACTGACAGACACAGCACGTTTGAATTTAACAAACATCCAACAATACATACACATATACACACACAAGCAAATCCAATCAAATTTCAATATCACTACATAGCTAGCTAAAACATCTACAGCCCGATGTTTCCTTCTCCAAGTCATTTAAAAATACTTTAAAAGTGTCCAACGAAACCAGTTCCTTCAATTTCAATGTACCTTGTAAACAATTCCAGGCAGAGGGAGCAGCAAATTTAAATGCCTTTTTCCCAAATTCTGTACATTATAGGGCAGACAGTAAAAATAATTCCTGTGACCGAAGGCTGTAGCTACAAGCATACTTTTTACAAATATATGTACAAAGATATGAAGGAAGTAAACCGAGAATAGATTTGTAAATAAAAACATGCCAGTGTTTTTGTCTTCGGATGGACAAAGCAGACCAGCCAACCCGAGCATATAGCACACAATGATGAGTGAGGGTTTTAAGATTTGTTATGAACCTCAGTGCACCATGATAAACAGTGTCTAAAGCATATAAACACTGTGAAGATGCATGCATATATATAACATCACCGTAGTCCAATACAGACAGAAAGGTCGCTGCAACAAGCCTCTTTTTTGCCTCAAAGGAAAGACAGGATTTGATTCTAAAGTAAAAACCCAATTTTACTTTCAATCTTTTCACCAATTGCTGGACATGAGGGCCAAAGGAGAGAGCGTCATCAATTAAAATCCCCAGATACCTATACTGAGACACAAATTCAATTTCTGAACCTTGGGACGCAGTAATAGGCAGAAGATTATTATGAGGAATTGATTTGGATTTAGAAAACAACATGAATTTTGTTTTATCAACATTTAAAACTAACTTTAATTCAAATAAGTTACGCTGAACAATATCAAATGCAAGCTGTAACTGAGAGAGAGCCTGATTGGATGTGGATGCTGAACTATATATGACTGTATCATCAGCGTAATAATGAAACTTTACATTATGAACATTATAATCAATATTATTTATATATAGAGTAAATAGGAGTGGTCCCAGGACTGACCCCTGAGGCACACCTTTAATAACATTGAGTGAACCAGAGATAAAACCTTCTGCCTGTACACATTGAGTTCTGTTTGAAAGATAGTTATTAAACCAGCCGATCGTATGCTTAGATAATCCAATACTGACAAGTCGTTGCATCAGTAAAGTGTGATCAACAGTATCAAATGCTTTTGATAGATCGATGAATAAGGCTGCACAGTGTTTCTTGTTATCAACAGATTCAATAAAATCATTTATTACCTTTAGGGCTGCCGTAGTTGTACTATGTTGTTTTCTAAAACCGGATTGAAAATCAGACAGGGTATTATTAACAGATAGAAATTCTTTTAATTGATTGTTGACCAATGTTTCAAGGACTTTGGCCAAGACTGACAGCTTGGAAATGGGCCGGTAATTATTTAGGTGTGTAGGATCTCCGCCTTTAAACAAAGGAAAAACAAAAGCTGATTTCCATATAAGTGGAATTTCATTTAAGTCAAGTGAAAGGTTAAAAATATGAGTCAGAGGTGGGGCAATAAAATCAGCTGCTAGTTTTAAAAAGTAAGGTTCTAAATTATCCGGACCTGCCGATTTCGAAACGTCTAAAGATTTAAGGGCTTTGCACACCTCAGAGATTGCAATTGGTGAAAAGTTAAAAGACTGACTAAACTCTAAGCTCTCTGACTGAACAGTCGAAGGGTTCACATGAGCACCATTAACTGAATCAAACAAAAATCCAGAAGCAGTGAAGTGTTCATTAAAACAATTAAGCATATTTACTTTATCAATGATTGTATCAGAGCCCTTAATAATACATGATGGAAGTCCTATACCTTTATTATTTTCAGTTAATGATTTAACACTTTTCCAAAATTTTGATGAATTATTTAGGTTGTGAGATGTTTCTAAAAGAAAATGTTCAGCTTTAGCTTTTCTGACTGCAACCGTGCATGCATTGCGCAATCGCCTAAAATCAAGCCAGTCTGAATTTAAATCGGTTTTCCTTGCTTTTGCCCATGCCAGGTTGCGCTCATGAAGCATATTTGATAAATGATGAGAGAACCAAGCATTATTCCGACCCTTCACCCTGTACCTTTTTCGAGGAGCATGTTTGTTAACTAAAGCAGAAAAATTTGCATAAAAAAGTTCCCAGGCTATTTCAAGGTCAGGAATTAAATTTATTTGTTCCCACTCCAAATCAATCAAATCGTGTAGAAACCCTTGTTCTGAGAAATGTTTCATGTCACGCTTTGATATGATGTTTGGTTTAGTTTTAGGAATTTTTGTGTTTCTAACTGTTGCGATGACACAGTGATCACTGATGTCATTCGCAAATATGGATGCAGTTGAATACTTATGGGGAGTGTTTGTTAAGATTAAATCTATTAGTGATGATTTTTCTGGACATTTTAGGTTCGGTCTAGTGGGCTTGTCGACAATCTGAAAAAGATTCAATGCATCGCAATAGGTTTTAAATTCATCAGTTGCTGAATGTAACCAATTCCAATTTAAATCACCTAATACTACCAATTCTTTAGCATCAAGAGCTGAAAATAGCTGGAATAAAGAAGGGAGCGCACTAATATCAGCAGACGGTGTCCTATAGCAACCAACAACTGTTAAGCTGAGAGATTTAGAGACCTCAAGATCGAGAGCTAAAAATTCAAATTGTTTACTCACTGATTTAAAAAGCAGTACTTTAACATGAAACCTTTTTTTTATAAATATTGCTACACCCCCACCCCTTTTTGGTCGGTCAGACCTATATACATTATAATCATTAATACAAATATCCTTGTCTAGAACAGATTTACTTAGCCAAGTTTCAGTTAGAACAATTACATCCGCATCAGTGGATTGTGCCCAAATACGAACCATATCCATTTTAGAAATTAAGCTCCGAACATTCAAATGAATAAAACCAAGTCCACACCTTGATTTAAAATCTGCAGGTGTTTCTAAGCTTGATGCAGATTCAGAAACTGGGCCTGGATTAGGTTGAACGTTTCCCGAAATCAACAGTAATAAAACAATCAAGCACCTCTGCCTAAATGATTTAATGTTATAATATTTAGAATTTATCTCTACTATTTTAAAATTCCAATATGCACTTATAGAGATTATAAAATTATCCTGAAGAGCCATAACACTGGACAGACAGACCAGATCTTCGGTGCAAGAACAGGACTGGAGTATAGAAGACAGTCTAGCACACGGCACCTCTAGTACAATACCAGATGCAGACGTTCCTCTGTATGCTGTGAGCATAAGTGGAGTCGCTAAATATGGTTTATCATACCCGTGATAACCACCTTTAGTATTGTAATGGCTAGATAGGCACAATAAAATAAAAAAACACAGCATTCGAGTCAGGCCCTTCATCTTTTCTCCAAAAGCATCAATAAAGCCCTTCATAGTAAAGTACCGGTAGGCGAATACAGCAGTGGAATCCAAGTCCACTTTATGGGTAATCCACTCCAGTTATTCGCTCTCCTGAGATGGATGAAAAGCGGTACTTGACATCAGATGTAAACAGGAAAATGGGCACAGTGAGGTTACGCGATGCTATGGAAAATAAGATAAAATCAAAATCAGCGAGGTCTAAAACAATAAGAATAAAATAAAACCACATCAGAGGCAGAAAAAAGCACTTCCCTTCATCTTGAAGGATTCATATCCATAATGATCACACGAACAGCTTCTACAGACAGCATCGATCTCCAAAACAGCTTCCACAGTCCAACCAGATAGAATCATCCAAATCCTCCAGACCCGCGAAAGCCGTCAGAAATACAAGCCACGCTTGATATAAGGTTCAGTTGACAGCACGGTGATACTAACTGTTGTGCTTTGATCATAAATTGAAGGATTTACGATCGCACTTTGTTAGTATTAATGTGACACTTTTGTCCAACTAGAGAACGAGGAGTTCACACTGATGAAACTACTCAGATAGCTCACAGATAACTCACAACACACACGCACTCAAACGACTTAGTCTGCCATCTTGGAATTTTTTTTTTTTTTTTTTTGATCCAGCCATGCGGGAAATAATCATTCAGTTGGAATCAGGATGTACTGTCTTACCTGTACTTAGACGTGAGCTTCCAGAACTTCCTTTCCTGTTGAGAGAGTGGAAAAGACTTGAGTTAAAGGATGTTATTCTCTATCGCAAAAGAGCCGATGGAGACTGTACAACTTACCAGCTTGTTCTACCACTTGACTTAAGAGCCATGATCATGGAGAGTCTACACGATAATATGGGTCACATGGGAATAGAACGGACCCTTGATCTCATCCGGTCCCGATTCTATTGGCCCAGAATGGCCATGGATGTCGAAAATAAAGTCAAGACCTGTAATCGCTGTGTGTGTAGAAAAACCTTACCGGAAAGAGCCGCACCTCTAGTGAACATCCAAGTTACCCGGCCACTAGAGTTAGTGTGCATGGACTTTTTGTCATTGGAACCCGACCGTAGCAACACCAAAGACATCTTGGTAATAACAGACTTCTTCACCAAGTATGCCGTTGCAATTCTCACCCCAAACCAAAAAGCCCGAACAGTGGCTAAAACTTTGTGGGAACATTCATAGTGCATTATGGTGTGCCTGAAAAACTCCACAGTGATCAAGGACCCGACTTTGAATCCAAAACGATCAAAGAACTCTGTGACATTGCTGGTATCAGAAAGGTTAGAACTACACCGTACCATCCTAGAGGGAACCCGGTCGAGTGTTTCAACCGCACGCTGCTAGGAATGCTCGGTACCTTGAAAACTCAAGAGAAAATCCGATGGAGAGACTTTGTGAAACCCCTTGTACATGCCTACAATTGTACAAAGCATGAAACGACAGGATTCACACCGTACGAGCTAATGTTCGGACGACAGCCAAGATTGCCAGTTGTATTGATTTTCAACACTACAGTAAGTCAAGACAATCCTAAGTTCCATTCGCAGTATGTGCAATCACTGAAAACTCATCTTCAAGAGAGCTACAAATTAGCTCAGAAGAATGCAGCCAAATCTGCAGAGAGAAACAAAATCCGTTTCGAACGCAAAGTAACAGAGTCATCTCTCGAGGAAGGTGACCGTGTCCTGGTCAGAAATGTGAGGGTACGCGGAAAACACAAATTAGCTGACAGATGGGATCCCGTGGTACACATTGTAGTGAGTCGTGCTGGTGAATTACCTGTCTATACAGTGAAACCCGAAAGACAAGATGGTCCCTTACGGACATTACACAGAGATTTGTTGTTACCTTGTGGATTCTTATCTCCGCTGATGGAGGATGAAACTGATGTAACAAAACCTCAGAGAAAAAGAGTAACCAGACAAAACAGAGATGAGGAAACTGATGAATGTCAGGAAAACTATCAAAGTTCTGATGAAGATGACTATGTACCCCAATTCTCTGAAGTCCCAGCCATTCCTACACAAAGGGTCATCAGAGAGTACAATGTGGTCAGAAAACTTAAAGACGTTTCTTCTAACTCTGATGCTGAAATTCAATCATCTGTTCCAAGTCATGGTACAGAGACTGGGAATGCAAGAAACGTACCCAGAAGAGATGATTCATCTGAAATGGAATGCTTACCTGATATTCAGTACTTACCTGAAACCCAGTCTTCATCCTGTGGGACAGGACCTGTAAAGGAAAACCTGAAAGAAAGAAGCCACTTACCTCAAGTAGAGCAGCAAACACTGGATATACCTGATGGAAACGAGAAGGGCAAGGACACACAAGTTGTTCAAGTTGAGGAAAGTGTACCTGATGTTCCATTGAGGAGAAGGAGAACAGAATCAGCTGAATCTGCTGAACTTACTGAACCTGAGGATGGAACAGATCAAAGTGCAAGTGAGGATGAAATTCAGTTAAGAAGGTCCAAAAGAGTGAAGCAGAAGTCAAAAAGACTGACTTACCCGGAAATGGGAAACCCAATGATATCCATTATCCAATCCCTGCTTCAAGGACTGAACACTGCTTTTGTAGAAACACTTGCAGAACATCCCAAACCAGTAAGACACCCCAAGCTCTAAAGTCTTAGGTTTTAGCTATGCAAAGGGACTTGCATAGATTTAAGAGGGGAGGGTGTAACACAGGTGAGAATTCAGCTATTTAAGAAACAGAAAGAAAATAATATAATTTTCAAATAATTATATTTCTAATAAAATACTGAAAGTATTAAACAAAAAGCCGAATAACGTCATTGCAGTTTAAAATAATAAATTGATAAAATGATTAAATGCCTAATTAACATATTCAGTCTGACGGAGATTGCGCGTGACGTCATTGAGACGAGACGCGAAAGCAACGAGAGACACACATTGCTGACCGCGAGAGGAAAAAAGCTAAGATGAATCTGAGGCAAATATCTAAAAAATCCTTTCTAATATTCAAATAATATGATGTATAATATGTTGCAGACCTATTATTTAACTATATTGGGTTATTTTTAGAACGTGATTGTTGATATTGCCGCTGATGATTGTTGATTGAGAACCCCTGTGAAATCCAATGTGGGTTAAAAGCATATGAACCCCGGATTTGGTGAGTTTCTAAGTAATATTTGTTCAACTTACTGAAAACTGAATGTTATAATTGTTTATTGAAGTTCGGAAGTGTTTTATGTTTGTAATAGTTTCTGAAGGAGTGTGAAATGTGATGTAATATTCCAATTAAGCACTTACATGCTATATTGCGCATAATTACATATTCTGGTATGTTTTATATATGCTGAATATGAGAGAAAAGGGTTTTTGAATACTCTTTTCATATAGATTGATAGATGATTGATGAATGTGTAGTGTGTGTATATTGTTTTGTTCTAAAGGAAATGGTGTGTAAATGCTTTTGAAACTTAAGACGCTGTTTGTATGAACAGGTCAGGTTTTTTTGGTGTGATTGGATCAAACCCTTCATACCATGAGATGGCGAGCCTCCCAACTGAACCTCTGTGAATTTGAGAAGTGCGGACGGAGTAATCCTGTGCGTTCCAATGGATTAGTGCTTCTACTGATCAGGTGGAATCCAGTTCATTGCATATATTCTGATCGGTAGGATCAGACTTTTCCTTAAGCGATCATTTTGCACCATTGACTGTTGAAACAAAGTTTTCATCTACACCAAGAGACTTTTGCACACACTAACATATTTTTCCACTTTGGATGACAAAGAGACATTCATTTATACACAGACTGAGAAGTTATTGACTGTTATATTGTTGGAATTGTTTTCAAATTGTTTCAAATTGAACTATTGTGAGATTGTACTTTTCTTATTCCAATTGTTTTAATTTTGGGTTCATATTTTCTATGATTTTTTTATATAAAAATATAAAAAACCTAAAGATAAGAAAAGCTTTTATTAAACTAATAGTTAGTAAAACTAAATATCTATAAACCAAAGTAGAAACTAAACAACTGAAATATAAGTTGAAGACCTAGAAACAAATAGAAAAGAAAGCTTTTATTAAACCTATTTAAATAGCGAGCAGAGCTCAAAAATACCAAAAAGAACAACAAGGGATTGAAAAGAACAATTATTTCATTTGTTTTTATTTATTTTTCTTCAATTGTTGTTGTGGTTGTATTACATTTGTTTTTATTATTATTACTTTTGCACCAACAAAATACATTTGAGTCATTTCCAGCTATTATCTGTGTCCTTGTGTGCCTTGATCACTTACCCTCCTGTAACGAACCTAGTCACTGGTCCAATATCAGGTGCCTAGAGTGACCTGTCCCGGTGTCAAGTAACTCTTAATGCTACATAAGTTCTGGATCAGCAGGTGTCCATTGGTAAGGGTCACTAATGCTAGCATGCATGCATTCCACTTCTTGGAATCATTGTGAGAACACAGTTGGAAATTTTCCTCCTCTCAGTATCTCATCAGGGGAAACAACTGCTGTCAGGAAGCTCTTTTACTATGCTTTAAAGTTGTTTTGATGACATGGGCTTTTGTAGGGTGCTTTTGCATATGAATACTGTAGATGATATATTACATAATATATTTGTTTTGACCCTTTGAAAGTAAGAGATGCAACCAAAATTCAAACACTCCCACATTTTATAGATGCAGACTTCTTTCACCGCATATAGACTGCAGAGCTTTAGGAGTGACTGTGCTGTTAAGTATGGTTATGAATTCCTCAGATTATTTTCTGTATACACTAGATGGATGGAATAAAAATGTGATTGTTGCTGGGAGTTTATTTAGTTGTAGAATGTGGTTGTTACTCCCATAAATAACCAAACTTAGAAGGCTTATAATAAAATCAGAATCGCATAGTGTGCCAAGTTCACTTTTTTTTTACATTTGTGTAGTTTCAAATGGACATGTTTACAACATTTCACCAGATTTGTAATGAGAAATGTATTAAAAACCCATGGTAACAGCAATAGTATTTTTTTTTCATCTTGACTGTGTTAAAAAAAACTGATTTGGCTAATTTGTGAAGCCTTAGAGGGTTTGACACCGTTTTTAACTAAAAACAGAAAACTTTTTGTGTTTTGGCCGTTCATTTACACAACAGTGATGTTTTTGGGGCCTGAAAATGAAAACAGGTTTCAAAGTGCAAGTTTTTGAAAACAATACTGTTATCAACTCCATGTACACTACAAAAATGTGAATTTGTGAAAACTGTAATGTCATGAGCATGCATATTATGTTTTCAGTCTATAGGAATGCACATGTGCACAGGCGCATAGTATTTCTTTACAAAATGACGTGAATGAGTATCATTTTGACAACATTGTCAGTTGTATGCAAAACTTTTCAAGAATGCTACAGTAAAACGTTTTTAGTAGATTTTAGTAAACTCGTTGTTGGGAAACTGTACCATGTGTATCGTGTGTATATGGCCATTTAGGACTGGCATGTTATGATGGGACCAGATCATCATTGTTAGGACAGTCACATATTTCCAGTGCCAGAGTGCACAAGTACAATGAATGTGGCATCAGGTGCAAATGGCATGGCAATGCCCTACTAGATTTGCCAATGTTTTCTGCATTTGCGTTTTTGCGAATGAAAGCTGCATTCAGCATCTGTGCCCAACCATGCAGCGTGATTGCATGTGACTGCTCATCTGTCTCTTGTATTTAAGGGTCTGTTCTTGTTGGAGCTGAATGAGCTTGTTTATGTTTGTTTGCTCATCTAGGTATCCAATTTCCCATCTCCCCTTGGTATACCCAGTTGAGTTTCTGAAGCTGCTGGAAGCAAAGCAAAACTTTCAGAATAGGCTCCTAATTAGTGGAATTAGCTGCAGATCAAAGAAGACAATTAAAGGTGGTACTGGCACAGGGGCGGGCAGGATGCCGACTTCATTTGCATCACAACACTGCAGCCGTGGTCAGCATGCCAGCAAGATCTTGCTCCTCATTACTGCCAGCCTAAACAATATGGCTGATGAGCCGGCTTGCACGTCAGAAGAGTCTGCTTCAGTTGCATTGACTGCTCTCTCTCTCTCTCTCTCTCTCTCTCTCTCTCTCTCTCTCTCTCTGACACACATACTGTACACACATTTATATATACTCTCCTGTTCAAAAGATTGGCGTTGGTAAGATTTTTTTTTTTTTTTAATCAATTTTATGCTCTCTAAAGCTGTATGTATTTGATCAACAAATACAGTAAATACTGCAATATTATGAAATAATTTTACAATTTAAAACAACTGTTTTTCTTTTTTTATATTAAAATGTATTTTTTCTTGTGATGGCAAACCTGAATTTTCAGCAGTCATTACTCCAGTCTTCAGTGTCACATGATCCTTCAGAATTCATTCTAATATGTTGATATGAGCTGTGCTGCTTAATATTTTTGTGGAAATCATGATACATTTTTACATGATTCTTTGATGAATAGAAAGTTCAAATGAACAGTATTTATTTGAAATAGAAATATTTTATAACATCGTAAATGTCTTTACTGTCACTTTTGATGTCTATATTTATGTGCCTATAAATGTCTATATTTATCATTCAAAAAGGGAAATATAAGCCCTAAACAAAGCTCCTATTTTGAATATGAATCATGTTAGTTGCTTTCTTCATCCTAGACCGCCATGTCATTATGATAATACTCACATATTGGAATGCTCAGGTAAGATTATGTCAAATTGACACCGTTTTACCATGCTCTATCAGCCAAAAAAAAAAACACCATCAGGGTCCAGCCAGTGTCAACGGTGCAAAATAAACCCCTAGAACTGAGCCGACGGGTGCTCAATGACAGGCTGACTTTGACCAACCGTTGACTTTGTGTGTCAGGCCCTTTAAGTGGAATCAGAAACAGAATTCTGACAGCAAAATAATCAAGAACAGAGCACTGTCATGAAAAATAAGCCAATTTGGGAATGTAATGAATCAAGTAGCCCACAAATCCACTTGTTCATAATAAATATTGTATAAGACGCACTCAAAAATGTTCTTTCTCAGATTATGTGGTCAAGAGTACATCAGAAGAAAGCAGACTTGCTATGTTTTATGCATGTCTGAGATGCTTTTATCATTGTGCACTATAAATAATCAGACAGTTGTTTTTATTGCGTAGCATTCGTGATGACCAGACATCATTGATCTCATGTCATACAGGAGGGATGTTTCGCATCAGAGAGCATCATGGGATTTATGTCTGCTGGTTTCTCAGTACTGTCACTCAGTTTCAGTGTATAGCTGTGAGCTCCATCTGAAGTGTTTGATAAATGGCAGGTCTGTAACTGAGTTGACCTCGTTTCTGCTGAAGTGTCGTTCTTTAGTGCTCATCCATCCACACTTACAATGGAGTGGAGTGCAAGAGTGTAAATGTTGTTTTTTCACCGCTACTCGTACTCTGACCGTTCCGGCTTTGGGCAAATATAATAAAAACGTGTTATAGTATGAACCATTTTGTATGAAAGATGAGTGCTGAAGACTCAAAGGGATTGTATCATGAGTTAAGAGTTCAGTGTGCTATATTAACAGATGATTTTCAGAACTCGCAAATCTCTAAAGGTCATTGCACAATGAGTCCGAAATTTTCATCCAAATTTTTAGCCTGTTAAAAAATAAATACAACCTCACGTTGTGTGAATAATGTTTACACAGTGCCGGGTCAGCATTTTTCTGCATTTCTCACACCCGTAGCTAGCATTTTGAGAGGTGTTCAGAGCCGACGTACAAGCGAACGCCAAAATCAAGAATATCGTCTGACAAGTTGATCCACTTCGTCTCGCAGCACAAAGCACTGTAAAGGTCCTTGCACACTGAGTTCACAGAAATTGGTGGTCTTCTTTTTAATATGTGGCTCCAGTATCGCTAGCAAAGCATCAGACTGATCCACTGACATCCTGAAGTAAACTTTGAATTGCCTATGATAATCCCGCAGTTTATTGTATTGTTTTTTTGTTTTTTTTTTACAATTATCCTGATCGTTTTAGTCAGTTGAACGTATTGGACTGCTACAAAGAACTTTTTCTTTTTTAAGTGAAGAGGATATTTACATATGGAAGCTTGTTTCCACCACTGAAAAAAAGGTTTAAAAAAAAAGGTAAATGTGACTTTTTCTCACAATTCTGACATGTTTTCTCACAATTGTGAGTTAACATCTTGCAATTATTACTTTTTTTCTCAGAATTGTGATATGAACTCACAATTGCGAGTTACAAAGTCAGAATTGCAAAATATAAACTCATAATTGCAGGTTACGGAGTCAGAATAAACTCATAATTGTAAGAAAATCTCAGAATTGTGAGCTGACTTTTTTTCCACTTTATAACAATTGTGAGGTAAAAAGTCACAATTACCTTTTTATCCCTTCGTGTAAATGGGTTTCCATATATAGTCTTAAAGGCATAGCATAAAAAATGTTTTAGCATAAAAACTGTTATTATAAAATATTATGATTTTATATAAAAATACTATATGTAAGTGGACCTAATAGGAAAAAATATAAATATTATGATAACCCTTTAAATACTTTATTATAACGTTATAATTGTATTCAAGAAATGAATACTGCTTCATATTTTTGTGGAATATTTTTACAGGACTTTAGAACCCTTTCTTTTTTTTAAAGTTCTCTAACTTGATGCATTATGCTGTTTTATGTATGGCGATGGACTAATGTAGTCTCAGGTCGGAGTGTCCACATGGCATACTAATTCAACAATGCACCGCTTTTTATCTTCTTCAAGGAGGGCAGAAGGTTGAGGCTTTGTCTTTTATGAGGTGTTTTAATTGTTCGTCAGCATGTCCCCTTTAGCTTCTGGGACACTCTTTGATTGATGTTGCTCCTAATCACTATAATAGCTGCCTGAGCATAATTCTGTCAACAGCGTCTCTCCGCTGGCTCTGAGAAAAGTCTCTGGAGTATGGCCTTCTTCTGTTCCGATCAGGCGATGAGAGGAAGACAGGGTGAACCTGGATCATAGAAGAGCTCGGAGAGACAAATAAGTGCCTTCTCTTCTTAATGTAATCATCAGATGTTCAGCGGCGGTCTGGGAGTGACAGATGCTTCTGTAGAGAGCATGCCGGTCAAATCTGAGCATTTAGAGATTACAATGAGCGCATGTTTCTACCTCCTCTCTTTTGTGTGGGATTTATAGGCAGTTTTGTGGCGCTTGTGTTTAACATTTCCAAGTTGGCAGAAACTTTTCAGAAAGCAAGCGCTAAACGGAGACAACAGTGTTCTGTGCTTTTTCTTTTTAACGCTTCTCCTCCAGCTAGCCTTTGGTGTTATCCTCGTATTTCTGTTCTCGCAATGCTTTAATTTTCCACGTTTATTCAACATAATTTCCTAGTTTTCTATCATCTTTTTTTTTTAAAATTCTTCCGTCTTCATCCTCTGTTTTAATTTTCCACGCTATCTCTTCATTACTGTCTGTAAATAGCGCTCACGAAATGGGATTGTTAAATATTGTAGTTATCTATAAAAGAGCAGCTGTAGCCGAGCTGATAGTGCCGCATGAAGAACAGCCAGCAGCTTTGGTACCTGCAAAGGACTTCTGCGGCTAAAAGAGTAAATGGAAACACTCTCTTTTGAGCTTCCTAATCAACTCGTTTGAGGCAAAATAGCTCTCGAATTGTGTTTATTAGACTAAAATTATGTGACGACTCAAATTTATGGTGTACACATGTAATGTTTATAAACTCTGCTGTGATATACTACTGTTTTTTGTTAACCTGTCTAATGGGATATATACTGCTTTTAAAGCAATAGTTCACCCAAAAATGAAAACTCTGCCATTATTTATTCAGTTCTAACCCTATGTAACTTCCTTATTCCTGTGGAATACAAAAGGAAATAAGGAAAATGAAAAATCATCAATATGACTGTTAAAGCCATTTGATAGCTTTGTGCTGGAATGACATGAAAGTGCATAAATTATACAGTTTTCATTTTTGGGTGAACTATTCTTATTTTTTATTTTATTATTAATGTTACATTTTGATGGTGGACATGAACATGAAGTTGTTTTTAGGTTAAAATGTATATATTTGTACACTGAATAAATTATATAAATGTAAGTTGATACAAATTGAGTGAAACAGCATATTTAATGAGAATAAAATTTAGGACGAGGCTTGATTCAACCCTTCTGGAATTGATTGGAACATGAAAAGATAATAGAGATAAACAGAGTTAGACTGAAAGCAACTTGCCAAGTCAGTGGCAAAAAAGCTATTGGTTGTTTATGGATCATATTTAGACAAGTGTGACTTTTAAAACAATAGACCCATTTAACATAATAAAATCTGATTTTGACGAAATCATTTTTAATTTAATGGGATAACACTAGAGACATACAATGGAAGGTTGTATATCCCATGGAAAATTGCAGTTGAGATGAGAGATGAAGAAAAAAACACATAATTCTCTAACATCACCATTATTGTCTCTTACATTCTAGATGTACTTACTTAAATATATTTTGTAATATCATTTATGTATGAAGAGAGACAGTTGTGCCTATGAATACACATGATTAAAATAGATTGTACTAGTAAGAGTTGATTAAATTTTGGAGGGAGAATGTGTGAATAATGAATCTTATTTTATTTGTACCTTCCTCCATTTTCAGCCAACGGAGACTTATTTATTTTATTTTATTTTTAACAGCGTGGGCTTTGATTTCATTGCTGGGAACAAAAGACATTTCCTTCCTTGTTTAGCTGACTGCATTGTTCAAAAACACACTTTAGGAAAAGCCTGTCTCAGCTTTTCAGCCACACTGCTCCGCTGCCTTTTACAGCAATGTTGTCACGGTACAATGGCCCAGGTTTTACTCCCTGGGTCATAATCCATATCTCTTGACTGTCATTTAATTAAATGCCTAACGGCTTTTCCTTTGTGTGCGGCCCACGCCCCGGCTGGTGGAGTGGTACGCTGTGATTTGGCAGGCCATCAATCTGCGGCCGTGTGAAGGGTTCTCCCTCCGTCCGGCCGGCCCTGGAAGATGAATAGATAAATGAAGTTTCATTATGCTCCAGTGTCACCTCCTCCACCTCCTCCTTCTCCTTCCATGAATGCAAATGCAGCAATGTTGAAGTTGTTCTCTTGCTGGCACTGACCATGAGCTGAGGGTCTGATTCAAATCTTGGTTTTGCAGTGGTGTATGTGAAATCACACAACTAGAGTTGTGTTGAATAAGGAATAATGTACAGTGAAATTAAGCCTGACAAAAATCTAAGTGGTCTTAACCACCCTGAAGCAGTTTATTAAGCAATATTGAATGCCAGACTTACATTTCCTGGCTTATTATACAACTACTTGCTAAAAACTAAATAAATGGACTTTCTGTTAGTCTGAGCAATGTTTGGGGAATCAGTTTGATTGTTATCATTTTTTCCTTTCCATATCATATGTATTGATGATTTGGAGAAATTTAGCATTACATCACTTGCTCACCAATGGATCCCTTGCAGTGAATGGGTGCCGTCAGAATGAGAGTCCAAACAGCTGATAAAAACATTGCAATAATCCACAAGTAATCCACCAGGCTCTATTCCATCAGTTAACATCTTGTGAAGTGAAAAGTGTGTTTTTGTAATGAACAAATATATTATGATTTTTTTTTTTTTTTAATTTAATATTGCTTTCTCCAGTGAAATAGACATCTTGTCTGAATCAGGAAAGAAATATGCACAGATCAAGCACGATTTACATGCAAAAACAGTTTAAAACAGTTCGAAACAAATATAAATTATAAATTATGGACTCATATTTTGGCCAGGATGGATTTGTTTCTTACACACAGCTTTTGGCTTTGTAAGATGTTAAATGATGGACTGGAGTGTGAATTGCTTGTGGATTATTGTGATGTTTTTATCAGACGGCACCCATTTACTGCAAAGGATCCATTGGTGAGCTCTTCATTTAAAGCACTACGTGAGTCTGTGCTGGTACTGCAAAAATACAGTATTAATTTCAATCAAAGCTGCTTAAGAAGTTAAGAAGCTAAGTTTTAGCTAAATGTTTCATTGTTCTTCCCACATTAAAATGTATTGAGTAAGATTTAAATTTAATGACTTTATACATCAATAATGATTGTTTTAATGGCTTTGCATCATAAGCATCATAACAAAGAATGTACATAAATTAATATGCTAATATATGCATGTTTTTTATAAACCAGACTTGCATTTCAACACTGTTTTATAGAATATGCATCAGGGGGTCCCTTCTCCATCTCTCTATCCACCAAGAAGTCCTTGGCATAAAAAAATCTGAACTGAACTATTTCAGATGATTTTCTAAACAGTAAAATGTCAAAGTTTTCTTCTGCAGCCTCAAGCTGTAAAAAGATTTTTGAATGTAGAATGTTTATTTATTGCTAGCTGCTAACGCATTAAAACTAATGACTTTTTTTTTTTTTTGTGCCAGATTACCAAACATATTCTTCTTTTTCTGAATTTAATTTGTCATTTTGGAGTCAAGAAGTTTTGTGAGTAATATACAGAATGTAAATGAATGCATGCTTTTAATGGCTTTTGGCATGCACTCCACTTTCTTAGCTGTACGTTTTACATTTTTAGGAAAACGTAAACTACTTATAGTAGAAAATTGCAGAAATATAGTTATTCTTTCAGAAAAATGCAGCCCACCAGGCACAGTATGTCTCCCCTCGCTACTGTACTCAAATAATCATTATCGTAAAAAAAAGATGTATTTTACAGCAACCTCACTCTCTGATGAATTTTATATCTTCCATGTCCAATAGTAATTAGTCCAGCCAAATAGCAGGAATTAGCAGTTTGTAAAATCTGGTGAGTGTTGCTTGCCAGCTGGAGCAGATGCTCAGATAAAGCTGAAAGATAAAGTCCAAAGCTCAAAAGACAAGAGGAAAGACGGTGGGAAAGAGAAGAGGAACCGTGCGGAAGTAAGAAGTGCTTCCTGTTTAAAAACAAAAATAAGAAGGAAATTGAAAACAGAGGGAGAGAGAGTGTGAGTGTGTAAGTGAGTGAGAAGAACACAGAGGAAAGAAATTAGATTTAGCCAATTAGGGTGGGAAGCCACTGGTAATTATCTCTCAGGGGACCCCGATGAATAGTTCTGCATATCGTTTACATAACAAGGAGGAAAGGTTTTCTGACGCTTCTCTCCCTGTTTGGTCAGACAGGATGTTCTGGTCTATACGTATCTGTGTTGTAAAGCCCACTATATACATTGTCCTGACAGTCACTACAGGAAGTACAGAGACAACATAGAAAACCACAGAGGGATTTAAATCTGTAATAAACAAAGTTTTGAGATTCTGGACTGTTTCTAGGTCACTAATTTAATAAGCAAATCTGTGACATTGATTTATGTGACACATTCATACTCACTTGAATCATTCTCAAATCATGCTGGAGAACATGATCATCATGTTTTCTCAAGTGCATGCTGTCAGTAAAGAAAAATGAGGATGTACGAAATTCACTCAAATTTATTTTGCTTATTTTACTGATTTTATGTATATTAATTTGCACTAGTGGTCTGAGATTTTTGGTCCTGCGCTCTATAGAATGCCATCCTGGGTTAGAACAGAAACAGAATTTAAACATAATTCAAAGCCAGTGTATTTGTTCTTTATAAGTTTCAAAAAAGTTTATAAATGGAAATTTATGATAATCCTTCTGTCTTCTCTGTCATTGCTTTACAGCAGGAAAACTCAGAGATTTTTCCTTCTGATATGCATGCATTCCAGTTTCACTCGACTCTTGAGGCTTTTGAGGGTGCTTTTGGGCCCTAAATCGTAAAAAAAAAAATGGTAAATTGAAGTATATTTTTTATGTTCAGTTGGGCAGTACAAAGAAGAAGTTTCAAAACCAGTCTTTTGACTATCTAAAACAAGACCCAACTCCCCATTTTTAAGTCTTTTTCTTTTCTAGCTTGCATTCTGCTCCAAATGAGTGAGTGTGTTTGATGAAGAGCACAGAGATTCATAACTGCATGTTATGTATTTCTTTTCTTTTTTTTCCATTTCTCTGCTGGTGCCTTTGATGGCAAAGAGAGAATTAAAGTGTTAAGTTTGCTTCCTCTTTTATTAACGGAGGCTTAATTTAATTAGTCGCCCATTATCAGGACCCTCTGCTGCTGTGTGAAGGTTTCCGTCGCTCCGAGGGAAAGGGAAGTTAGTGTCTCCTGGTCCCCAAGGAGGAAGTGTCCTTTTAATCAGGCTTCTGTTTGCCTTCCATTAGCATCTGTCTTACTTTGGCTAGAAACGTTGATGTTGTTGTAGACACGCTGCTTGCACACAAAATACGTCTTTTGTATTCTGAATAGAAATTAACTTGGTGGCAGAAATGTATCTTTAATAATTCATTGCATAAAATGATTCTTTTTATTGTTGTTTTACTTAGCACTGTCAATTGAAGTACAAATCGTAATCAAATTTATTACATCATTTGCTGATTTTATTAATCAGATTAATTGCAAATTATTGAATATATCAATATTTGCTATGAAAATGCCCCAAATGAAATTTTTGTTTGTTTTGGGTACTGTTTTTGAATTGAACCTAGTTAGGATGAGGTATTAGAGTTACAACATTTGTATCTGTCTTAACCTGAACAATGCATATGCGTAAAGGTGAGTTGTTTTGGTTGGAGAATTTGTGTCCCCTGCAGGATTTCAAGGGCTCAGGACAGAGGAACGTGTGCCTCCGCAGACTCAGGCAGCCTCATTCTGTCAGGATGTGGATGGTCATTAGAATGTATGTGCTGACAGTATTCACTCACAGCCTTCAAACTAGGCCAGAGTGGCACCAGTTTCTTCTCCAAAATGCACACAGCAAGATTCAACCTCTACTGCTTTTCAAAATAAGCCTTTGATTGTTACTACCCATGGGGAAAAAAATCACAAAAGATCCCTACTATCTCAATTGGTTCTCCTTGATCAGTTTAAATTGAAGCTTTTGGTAATAGTTTGGTATTAGAGATTTTTCGCCTTAGAAAAGCACCCTACTAATTTCACGTGTCTTCTGTTGAGTTGATCCGAACAGGGGTGCGTTTCCCAAAAGCAACTATGATTGCAAGAGTTCAATGGAACTTGCGAACATACTTAGCTAACAATGCTTTTGGGAAACGCACCCCAGATTTGTAAAGATACCAGAGATTTATAGCGTTATGCTTTTAATGTATTACAATGCACTCATTTTTTGTAAGAAGAATTATATTTAAATATAGAGATGCATAATATATTGCTTAATGCAAAATCATTCATTCATTCATTCATTCATTCATTCATTCATTTTAATTTCTTAATTTATATTCATTTTTTTATGTATTTTTAATCGGTTGATATTGGATGTGTTTAGGCATGCTCATTCCCTGTTTTTACATTGAATTGCCATATTTTAATGCTCACTTAAAGTTGATCTTAAATTATTTTCATAACCCGGATAAATTAAATTTTTAGCACCTCAGAATATATATATATATATATATATATATATATATATATTGCCTAAATTCATTTGTAGCATTTAAAAGAGAATGTTCATTCTATTCTGTTCTGTTCTGTTCTATTCTATTCTGTTCTGTTCGGTTCTATTGTATTCTGTTCTATTCTATTCTATTCTATTCTATTCTTTATTATATATTTTATTTATTATTATTTAGAATTTTAATAATGGTGATTTATCAGTTATAACATGAAAGCAGTTATCTATTTAGCGTTATTGGCCAGAATTTTCATGTTGGTGCATTATTGAAATAGAATTTTGAGGTAAAGCTGATACATAAACGAGATATTGACATTTATACAAGCGACTTTAAACGTTCAAGGTATACATCTTATCAGTTCATGCATTCTCTGAGAATTGAACCCTTGTGAACTCCTGAGAAATGAAAGAGCAACCTCTGAGTAATAAAGCATTCTTCTGGGTGGGAGCTATGCTGGAAGTCAAGCTGACTGTCACTACAGGAAGTAGATTTTTATTTTTATTTTTTTGTCATTGCAGTTCTGTGACGTAAGTATGAGTCAGGTGTCACTGGTATATGAGTTATATTTATCAAGATGCAGAACTCAAACCATAGGTTGAGTCAGCTCATGAACAAGCAATATTATAAGCACCATGGAGGCACAGTGTCTTCTGAAAGTCAGATGTCTTATATTTTAACATCGAAAAAGTTACATGAGTTTTAAAGTGTCTGCTAAACCCCCAGCTGAGGATACTAACCACTTTACATATAAATACAGCTTAGCCTGCAGGCCCCAGTGTTTCTTCAAGTGGAGACATTGTTATTTCATCCTCTTGAGTTCAGGCGAGGGGCCGCGCTTATCCTTTTCCTCCTGCGATGCTTGAGACTTCTGGGAAGAGCATTGGAGGCCTTACCCTCTGACACCACGCACCTCTTTTAATACCACCCCAGATTCTCATGAGGAAAACGGGGGAGTCCAGACAAGAGGCCCATTGATTAGCCCCAGACAGCTCCTAAAAAAGGGAGTAATGGTCCTTGTGATAATCTGTTTAGAGAGAGGATGACGAGGTGTGAGCGGAGGGACAGAATTCATTCACGATGTTGTCACACACATTCAAGGCTTGAGTCAGATAGACATGTGTCTGTGTGTTTCGTGTTAGGGTCAACGACATAATGTATTTTTGTTTTTGTTTTGAATACACCTCTTTTGAATGAAAATACACACACACACACACACACACACACATATATATATATATATATATATATATATATATATATGTAATAGTATAATATTTTGTTAATATCGTGTTTTTAAAAAATAAATAAATAAGATTTTAATTTTCAGTGTTTTACATTTCTTTTGAAAACTTGTCTGATAATAAAGATTCATATTTGTACACTTAGGTGTATCCAAAGGGAAATACTTTAAACTAAAATATTACTTTTTGCCTGAAGGAGATTGTTTTTAAAATGAAATATTTACACCTTTTTGTTATAATATTAAGTTATAGAACAAGTAATATTAATATTTATGATTAAAAAAGTAAAAAGAAATTAAAAAATCTTAAATAAAAGATTTAAGATTTTTATAAAATGTTTAAAAACTTTTTTGAAAATAATGATTCATAATATTTGTAAACTTAGGCATATCCAAAGGGAAATATTTGAAACTTAAATATTACTTTTTTCCTTGCACTTGCTTGATATTTTAGACACATTAAATATATTTTTCTTTATGAAAATAACTTTTTTCAACATGAATACCAAGATTACATGTCTTACAAATGAGATCTTACTGTAAATTTTCAGTGACTTTATTCTAGCGAGCACAGCAAGTTATGTAGACTGCAGTCTCTGAATAGTGGCTCTACACCAACTTTAATACTAGATTAGACACTGTGTCTCCATGCACTCTTCCTTAAGAGCAATATGAATACAGTTGTGCCTACATTAGAGTTAATGGATTTTAATGAGAGCATCTCTGGACATCGACATTGTTTTCTCTCATAAAGTATAGATTATTCTCTCTCGTATTGCATTTGCAGAGATGTCATGCTGTGCTGCTATATTCCAGTTTGCCTCAAGTGGCTCGGCGCATTGTGAATTTTTTTTTATTTATTACATCACGATATTGGGATGGGTTTTATGTGAATATATTAATAGTTGTGTTACATCATTTTGACCAAAAATACATGGTTCTGTACATCCCTACTATAGATACACTTTCTATCTTAATAGCTTCCATCTGACACTTTGGCAGCGCAAAGAAATGTTGTTGTGATTCTGAGGCTATTTACTCACTGATGCACTCATGAAATGGCACAGCTTCTCAGTTTCTTGGCCACTTTTGCCATTGTGACTCATGGCCATGAGTAGCGAGGCCTGTCTAAAATTGACCCTCGAATGACCTGGAATAACAACTGCTAACACAACTCTGTGAATCACTCATGTATGGCTCATTTAACAGTACTGTCCCAAACAACAATCTCATAATTCATGTGTGAGAGACAGACTCAAAACTAATTTAAACAACTCCTCCGCACTGAAGAACCCTTATTAATGGGATAGTTCACCCAGAAATGAAAATACAGGTTTGTAACAACACGAGGGTGTGTAAATGATGACACACAGTTACATTTTTGAGTAAACTGCTCCTTTAAGATAATGGCTACCATCGTCACGTCGTAAAAACGTTGCTTTTTTATCAAATCTGACACTGGAATGGTTTCTAGCACTCATCTGAGTCCCAAGCGGCTGTTTAGCAGGCAGAGCGTTTGCATGCCACTGTTTTAAAACAGCGGGCACCTGTTGTTTTTATAGTAGCGTAACTAATAACATCTTGAGCCCCATGCTGGAGGATGTACCTTCTCTGTCTTCAGTTACAGTGTTAACAGCAGTGTTAGCAAGGTGAGGTGAAGAAAAGCAGACTTGTAAAAGAATAAATTGAGGGGTTGCTTTCTTGGCCCTCCGCTCAGGCTCCATTAAAACCCTCTTGAGTCTTTCTAACATGCTTATGCATGTGTTAAATGAACATGGACCCCACAGTTAGCAAGCTAAAACCCCTGAGGGAAAGGTAGCTTGCTAATGTGACTCATTTTCCCGTCACTACATTGGCAGTAATGCGTCTAATGCCTCCCAACACGAGCTCGTTCTCTCTCTCTCACAGATACTTCTTTCCAGCTGCACACCGGATTGCATAGTCTGTATAGTGTTTTGTAACAACTTCTGTATTATTTTGCTTTTAGTAAATGAGCTGTGTACATCTTAAACCTGTAATTTTAGTACTGGCGTATTTCGCAAATTAATCTCCAGTGTGACTGCAGCAGTCAACACGGACCCATTTTGCACATCCATCGCAACAAATCCATTTCTCCTTACTTATGCAAAACAATTTGGTGCAGTACTACAGGTGTTTAGGAAAAAGCTGTAGCATTTGTGTGTGTGTGTGTGTAGTGTTTTAAGAGAATATTGCATCCAATTTTGTTCTGGGGAAACTTTTGTCTCATTATACCTTATTTTTCAAATCATGTAAGTAAACTCTATTATTGAAAGTTTGGGGTTAGTAAGATTTTGTAATTTAAAAAAAAGAAGAAAAAGAAAAAGAAAAGTATGTTATGCTCACCAAGGCTGCATAATGATTAATAATATAGTAAAAACAGGAATATGGTGAAATATTATTACAATTCAAAATAACAATTTTCTATTTTAGATTTTATTTTAAAATGTAATTTATTTATTCCTGTGATGAATAGATAAGTTTTTCTCTAGTCTTCAGTGTCACATGATAAATTAAATTAAATAATTATTGAATTTAATGAATGAATGAATGAATTAATTAATTAATGTCAAATATCAAGGTCAAAGTTTGTCATTTACTTTACTTATTGTCATTATTATTTTTTAGAATTTAGAGTTTGGGGTTGGTAATTTATTTATTAATTATTTAGATTTAATTAAAGGTTTTGTCATTTATATTAAAGTCTGTTATGCTCACCAAGGCTGCATAATGATTAATAATATAGTAAAAACAGCAATACTGTGAAATATTATTGCAATTTGAAATAACCATTTTCTATTTTAAATTTTAAATTTTATTTTAAAATTTACTTTATTCCTGTAATGAATAGCTAAATTTTTGGCAACCATTGCTCCAGTCTTCAATGTAAAATGATCCTTCAGAAATCATTTTGATATACTGATTTGGTGCTCAAGAAATAAAAAAATAAAATAAAATAAACTTACTTTATCCTAAATTGTGAACCGTATATAAATATTCATGCACATAAGTGAGCAGTTTAGTGATTTTTTTTTTTTTTTAGAGCTGCTTTACAGCATATTTGACCTCTGCTTGCATCTTTGAAACATTATTTTCTCTTTTATCCTTGTAAAGCTGCTTTAAAACAATCTTTATTGTATAAAGCGCTATATAAATAAAGGGGACTTGACTGGACTTGACTTTATATATCTATATATGGGTCCTGGTCTTGTCCCTCTGTACAGGGTTTCGCATAATATGCTGATAAACAATCTTTGCTATTGTGTTTGGCAAACAAAACCAAGCCAGGTTGTTTATTGAATCACAAATGTGAAATTACATATACACCTGTTTTGCTGTCAGAATTCAGTTCTCTGATTTGTGCAGAATGTCTGTGTGAAGTTATGGCTGTGGTGGATGAAGCTATTATGATTCAACAGGATTTGCCTATGGTATGTACTGGGTTTTGGTGTGGGTTTGTGTTGCTGAGCAGTGTTAGTGTTTGATTTTTGGTGTGTGTGTCTGAAAGTTGGGGTGGGTTAATGTTTAGCTATATTCTGTTTTCACTGTTTGCTGAAGCTGATAAGCAGTGAGGTCAGCGTAGTGAATGCGTCCCAGAGCTGCATGCTGCTGCACATGACTTCAGTCAATATCATAATTGCAGTGAAATCATGCCTGCTATCACATATGGGCAAGTTGAGTCAACAACACACACAATAAAAACAATGGCACTAAAGCTATTGACAAAGTTACAACACAGATAATTAGATGGACTTTCAATCTCTTTGGGCCGCTTACCCAAACTCCATCACACATACAAATGAAGCTGTGAGCTTCAGAGTTCCCAGTATTCTTTGATACAAATCCTTACATCTATCTATCTGTCTATCTGTCTATCTATCTGTCTGTCTGTCTGTCTGTCTGTCTGTCTATCTATCTATCTATCTATCTATCTATCTATCTATCTATCTGTCTATCTATCTGTCTATCTGTCTGTCTGTCAAATGGTGAACTTGAGGGTGAGCAAATGAGGACAGAATTTTTATTTTTGGGTAAACTATATCATAAAGGTTTTCACGTTTTTGCAAACAAACAAGTAAACAAATTAAATAATTAAATTAAATTTAAAGGTTCCATGATTAACTATTTTTTTCTTCAGGAGTTTCATATTAAACAATGTCAATGTTTGTCCTTTACTTATTGTCATTGTCATTATTATTATTATTATTATTATTATTATAATTTAGAGGTTTTTAAAATATTTGGAAAGTTCTTAGGAATTTTATGAATGAATTTAAACTTTCTCATGAAATATTTATTTTATTGTCTCTATAGTGGATTTTTGTTAATCTGGTCTGTGTTCCCAGTGATTGTGGTGTGTTTAGAGATCTGTGCTCAGTTCTCTATAGTTTCTGTATTTGCCATCATTCCTTAGCCTATATATTCTTCTGTTTCCTTTTCTTGGCATAATGGGGCCTATTGATCATCTTTCATACTCTCTTTTTTCCCTTTCTCTCTGCAATGGAGCCACCATCCCTGGACTGCACCCAGGTCAAGGTTCCTTCAGCCCCGATCGCTCTCGCTGTTTGGTTTCAGAATTGATTGGGCGAGTTCGATACCCACACAAATCTGCAGGAAAGGTCAAGTGGTTCGGTGGCGAGAAGGGAGAAAAAACACTTTACATTCGACTGCAGTGTTACAAAGACCCCAGGGGCCAGTAAATGTGTCTGCTGCTTAGTGTATAACGTTAAAGACTCAGACTTCAGGAGTTCTTTAGCTCCGATTCAGCTATCACCTCAGGCGGCAGACATCGAGCGCAGAGCAAAGGCACAGAGACGGCAGGGGCGGTGGGAGCTAATGAAGTTGGCGGATTGATGAGCAAAACCTGCGATGTAGGGGTCAAGCAGAAATAAAGTGCTCTTTCGAAAGCGCGGCAAGTCCTGAATGAGATGCTCATCTTAATATGTCAGTGCTTGCAAGTCTTGTGTTGGGTGCATTCGGTTGAGCTAACAGCAGAATTAGCAGCGTCCTCTTGTTCTGCCACGTGGTGATGCATGTTCATTTTCATACAGGGAATTTCCTAATCAATGCACTGGCATTTGAGTGAAAGAGTCTATTATTTTAGGATGAGTGACTCAGTTAAGGAAATGTGTGCTGTGTTTACTGGGTCTTGCACTTCCTCCTCTAATGAATTTAGTTTCTTGTGTAGACAATGTCAGCATGGCTAACACAGAGTAACCTCAGATGCTTGTTTAAAAATATGTGACCAAGATGTAAAATGAAACGCCAATTGGTAAAAATGGTCTTGGCTGAGTACATACAGTAAAACTTTAAAAGAAATAGTTTGGCAGCTTTATTTGGAACATATGGTTTGAACTCTCGACTGATTTAGAAATAATTCAAATTCAAAAATATTAAAAATGTCTACTAAAGAAGACATCTTTCACAACTTGTGCATGTATCTAATAACTATTATGTGTAATTTTAACTTTATATATTCATACACTTTTTAAATCTATTTATATATACTACTTTTTTGAGTTTTGGGTCAGTAATTTTTACTTTTACTGTATTGAAGATTGGAGTAATAATGGCTGCAGAATGCTCAACTTTGCCATCACAGAAGTAAATTACATTTTAAAATATATTAAAATAGAATTAAGGCAGACACTTGCTTACACTGGCACCACCAGCTGTGTCCCCCGATGTTTTATGGTGTTGTGTCCCCCCCATTAGGTCCTGTAGTTGTCAACTCTAATTCTCACCTCCTCAGACAGAAGGCCTCTGATTGGTCATGAACCCAGAGCAGCACATACTGCAATACAAAAACATTTCTACTTCATTTTTTCATTGTCCCATTCTCTCTCACACAAACTAGAACCTTGTCAGACATAGTGTGTTGTTGATTCTAGAGGTCTGTACACAATTTCATCATAAAAGGATTGCTTCATTTGCTTCTCTTTCCATTTTCCATTAAACTTCGTCGGCTTGCAGGATTCAATTTTTGCTAAGCATCTAAAACCAGTTAATGGTACCAGAGTGGATTTCGGCGCAGACAAGCAAATAACTCTCATAATAATTTCTTGAAAACATCAGCTCTGTTTCAAAGCATTTAAAAGTGGACTGTGAGAGGGTTTCCCATGTTCTCCACCTGACAGCCGTGAAGAATGAGTTACATGGAGAGAAAAAGTAAGTGTTTGTTTTTCACCACAGCACCGCTCATTAACATAAACATTTCATCCGCATACACACATAATGACTGTGGCGGCATGCCACAATATGCATAATTTTCACCCTCGATACTCAGCTACAGCAATCTCTACTTCATATCGTTCATTCCTGTATTTCATTTGCCTCACAGATTTGCTTTGGCGCAGAGGGATGTGTGCATGTGTGTGTGTTTGGCATCAAATCCATCTCTATTGTTGTGTGTGTGCGCTCCACGCAGCTCGCTGGTCCGTCTTGTGTGTTGTCATGTCTCAGTCTTGATGTAGAGGGTGTGTGTTGTGTATCCGAGTCACTCTCATTATCTTGTTCCTTCTGCTCTTCACGAGTGTCATTATTCTCTCCAGCCCTCCATCTCAGCACCGCTCTCTGCCTGCTCCGCATTTAATTAGCTCACTTTGCCAGCCATTTGTTGGAAACAAAATCCACACCGATGGAGCTCTTCAGAATAATTATCCCAAATACAATGCTGGACTCTTTGGGTTGGAACTCAGCCCAACCTCTTTGAGTTTGAGCTTCTCTCTAACAGCTGCAAGAGTACTACGACGGAGCTCTCTGAGACCCACCTGAAGGTTTAGATGAATGGATGGATAGATTTATAGTTTTTTATTCATCTTTTTGCTTTGACTTGACAAGTTTTGTTGTTGTAACATTACTTGAGAATAGCGATAATTGTGCAATGTTGTTGAGAATGTGATATTGTTCAATGTACTGTATGTTTTGAAGTTGAGGGGCCAAATCCTTTAGTTACGTCCACTTACAAACTAGTGGAGATGTTAAAACTTAAATGTTAAGGTAAATTTTAAAAAATCTGAAACTGCAAGTTGTATCAATTAAAAACATACTTTGGAGCAACTAAACTGCAATATATATATATATATATATATATTTACACTAAATATAGTATTTAGCATAATTGTTTCATCATATTTCAAAATTAATTTAAAAGTGGTTTTTAATTGTTTCATCATGTTTCAAAAGTAACTTAAAAGTGATTTTATATTAAATTATTAATTACACTTATTTTTCCATTACCTGTGGTAATTGCAATTCAGGCATTTCCTTATTCTGTCATTCAAATTTAAATTCCAATTCAACTTCCTGTGGATGGTGTCCAACTCCATTTAAATTCAAACTCATGCAAAAAGATAATAAACCAATGAGGCCTGTGGGGAAAAACTATGTGGAAGGTATATTATTTAAAATTTAAGAGGCAAACAAAAACATGATTTTTAAGACTGTGATAAGAGGCCAAATGGGGAGTGAACAGTTAACACAGAGGCTAAGAAAATCAGCTTATAATTTGAAATCTTTTTTCCATTTATTTTTAAAGCGAAATGCAGGAAGTCTAAAAAGAGGTAAAAGAAAGTATAAAAGTGTGAGGGGGTTAAAAAGGACACATATGCACAGGCAGAAACACAATGCATCACCATGTATTTTCAGAGGATTCTACCTGGCAAAGGCTCTGAAATTCTCAGCGGCAGAATGAGTGCAGATCCACGTGGCCCTGATGGAGCTCTGTCCATCTGGAAGAATCCTGCCTCTCAGGACAAACACTCTGCTCCATGAATGACATCATACCCCTGGCACAGAGCTGCTACAGACTGGGTTTGCATGATCTTGGATGCTGCAACTCTTTGGAGCGTAGCAGGGGAAAAGCCTTGTTCACTGGTAGATCTTTCACCTGGAAAATGTAGTCTCCGAGGGTGGTGGCTGTCACCAGCTGAGCATCCGTCACCTCACTGCCCACCAACAGGGACGTGGCATTTCCACTGGGCGTCACAGATCGATGGCAGCCGTCACGCTCACCCCACTCTAAGAGCTCCTCTGCTAACAGATGGAAAGGAACCACCCTGCACCTCATCGTTTCTTCCGTCATTTTCCCTCTTTTCCTGCCTGGTAAACACCTTCTGTTTTTTCCTCTTCATCTATTTGGTGGCAGGAACTTGGGCGCAAACCAACAAACACTCATTTCTTCTCTCTCCTCTTCTTCTGTTCAAACACGACCCACTGACCAAACTCAATTACGAGCTATATTTGTCATGTCCGGGAATGCTTCCACGTTCAGGAGTCTAGGCGTAAATCTTCAGCCCCAGTCAATATTCTGTTCTCCAACACGAGGGCTCTCCATTGTCATTAGCCACCCAGCGGTGAGAGGAGGGAGACAAAGACTCTATCAGTCATCTGTCTCTTTAATGGTGGCATGGTCACACTTCATTCAAACACTGAAGACAGCATATACTACAGCACTGTACACTATAGAACCACACAGTTTTTTTTGTGAGGGGTGGGCCTGAGTGATTGATAATTGAAAAACACATTAATTGTGTGACCCCCCCCCCCCCACACACACACACCTCACCCTCCTCCCTCCTCCCTCCTCTAGCTATAGAAATTAATAGTAATATCTGCATGCAAAAATGCCATATTTGGAGCCTTGTAAGTTTTTTGGGGAGGCTGGGCAATTTATTAAATTGTACTTTCAATTACAATTTTGGCTTACAATGATTACAAAACAAGATAAATAAAAAAGATAATCGTGCTACAACTATAAATGATTTTAGGTTTAAAACATTGTTACGTGTATAGTAAATATTATAACAAATAATATATAAATATGTAATTTTTTTATTATTTGATTATATTTTTTAAATTATTTAATTACCTAATTATCACTCTTATTTATTTCCTGTTATCCATCCTTTTATTTAATTATTAATTATAAATTACCTGCTATCCATCCTACTATTGCCCTAAAAATGTGCTTTGTTTGTTTTTTGCCTTTTTGCTTCTAAATAATACTGATATACCTTCCATGTATTTTCCCTCAAGCCTCATTATTATCTATTTTTCTTTCTCATCATGTAATGTCAGGAAGAAATAACATTTGCGCAACTGTGGAACAGGCCTTGGCGAAGTTGCTGAGATGGCAAGTAACACTTCAGAAGAGGTCGTTTGTTAAATATATTGACCAATTTCAAACGCCGCTGGTTCTTAATGAACTGAGAACCTGTGTGGTGAAGCATTGGTCAATACTAGGGGAAATAAATAATTAAAAGAGATGAGGTTTTTACCTGTGAAATCTGCATTCAGTCTGAGATAGATGAAAAGAGGGGAGTTTATGGGTTGTTGATGGATCTGTTTTTCTAACGCCGCATCCAGAATATAGATGAGCTGAGACTTGTTTATAGTTGAAACATCACAATTTACATATGAAGTTTAACTCAGATGATGTTTTAAAAGTTTGCAAGGACGTTGAGTCGGGTGACCAACGTTCCCCAGTGACACATTTGTCACCAGCCATTATTCACTAATGAATTTTATGTAAAGCGGAGTCATATTGTCAAATATGGATGGGATATTTCTGGGTTTTAGATCTGTGGAGACTCCTTCCTCCATTAAAAGCTTCTGTCCTTTGGGCTAAACTCTAGATCTGTTTTCTTCAGCGGTTTTGACTTACTGTTCTGCCCTGGACACTTCCTCATACAAACCTGGCCCGAGCTCTCTTGAGTACTACTCTGTGCGTTTTATAACTGATAACTGCCCTCTCCCACAGCAGGGAGGCAATAACAATAAAGCACTGAAGCAATTTATCTGGAGATTATCATGAAAATATATGGTTTTCTGTCGTAAACAGTCAGAGGAAACGAGAGAGAGAGTGTGAAAGAGATTATCCGTAATGAAACAGTTTATGAATGAAACCAGCACGGCTTCCTACAGATTACTCCCCCTCTCTCAAAGAATGAGAGTTTGATGAGACGGTAAATGCCATTGAAGCCTGCAGTGATGCAGGTATAATTTTTTTTTTCCCCCTGTGAAGTTGTTTGATGCTGTCTTAGCTCATGAATCACTGTTGTGTTCTGTATGCAGAGAGCAGACTTCATCTGTGTTTTCTGTAGAATGGTTTTAGGAAACAGAGATCTGAGGTAAATGCATGACCTACCTCTTCTTTAGGCTCTTTCATCTCTGCTCAAGCAGATGAGAGCTCATTTATGAGGTGCGCCGTGGATCTCCTGCGTGTACTCATTTAAATCGCATGTTTTTTTTGCACGAGTATCGTTCAGACTCATGAATGCAGCCAGAATGGCTGTGTAGTTGTACAGTGTTTTGACTTCAATCCCTTCTACTTCTATTCAAGGTCTGTACAGAGAATATTATGTACTTAAACCTGGCCCTCAATATCTATTTTAATAAAACACTTTTTCAGCTGCTCAGTTTTCAAGTGGGTCTTTTTATTTTTTGGGGGCTGCTTGTGCATACTTTTAAGAGTTACTTCTAAGAGTTGATTATCGTCCCTAAATTTTCCTAAAAAAAAAAAAAAAAAAAGCGAGCTGCAGGAAAATTGGCGTTTTTTTATAAATGTATAGATTAATTTACGTGTATGTTATATATTTTATTTATATATTTATTTTATACAGCTTATAAATCTTATATAACATATATACAAAATATATTTCTATAAGCTGTATATATATATATATATATATATATATACAGTATATATATATAATCTTGTATAAGCTTGTACATCTTAAAATAAATGTAAATTATTATATATTCACATATGAAATAATTTATATGTGTATATATAATATGTAATAATATATATAATGTATGTATATATTATACATTTTTAAAAAATATATTTATATATTTATAATTAGTTATAATTTTTTTTGCTTAATTAAATGTGTCATGCCATCAAAGTGGCACACTGAGCATTGCTATTATTGTTTATAGCTATTCGTAACCGGGTTATCCAGCACTGCCACTGTACTACGGCATGCCAGCAACATCCCTGGGGCCAATCAGAGTGGAGCAGAGGGCACTAGAGATTGCCATACAGAGCTGGCATCAGCCTCTTACCCAATCTCCAATTCCAGCCATAAAAAAGCTTTTCTCCTTGTTCTTATTCACTCTTATCCACATGGATGCTATGCTTGAGGCATTATATTGCTTGCTTGTGCTGTTTCCAGATCAGTGTCCATTGCGTTTGCCAGCAGGATTTGATAACCTGCAATTATCATGTCAAGTGTTTGGCTGGAACACAACCGATGATGGTTTTTATAAAGGTGTGGAGTAGAATAGCGTATCTTTTATTTTCTTGAAAGAGGTGGAAAGCGTGTTCTCTTTAACAAAGAATCAAAGTAGTGCAAGGAGACACTTATGTTTCTAATCAAGGCAACAAATCCAGGCCTAATCTTCGCTGTCGTCCCATGTGGAGTCTTGTTGAACAGTGTTTTAGAGCATGTATGACTAAAGACCATATCGAAGTCATTAGTTTTAGATATGATGTAATTAAAACAAATCCCTTTAAAGGACTGAAGCACTGACTCAACAGTGAACACTCTATTAAAAGAACATTTAATCATTAATCTCAGGGGAGGCTAATTCAGCTCTCACTCATTGCCAGGAAATTTAGGGGAAGTTCAGCCTGTTAATAGTTTTGATAGGTACATGCTCACTGTGTTCTGGAAGAGTTTCCAGGAGTACCTCCACGTCTAAAACCCTCTCTATGTGTCCTATTAAGTTTTAAAGGGATAGAGATCTGTGTGCAGACGTTGAACAACTGTTAATGACAACCTAAATTTAGACCCAGCAGCCCGCTTACAGCAACTGTCCAGTCAAGATAAGCCTGACCAGTCCTGGACATCTCGCACAGATCTTCTCCATCTCTGTCTAAAACATAATATTGTTTCTGTTCTTCTGCTTTCAGGACAGCTCTGGTGTATTGAAATGAAGCGAGTTGTGAATGGATGCTCGCAGTTGTGATGTTTCTGGGGGGAATCCATGAGTTGTTCAGACTCCATCTGTCTGAGAGCAGCACAAGTTTGATGAATGAGATTCTGCTGTGATTTAGTGATGGCAGAGAGCAGAGTGCTGGCTGAGGTCAAAACTTTCCCAATCCCTCCACCGTTTTGTTTAGACTTGGTTAAAGTCCAAACTCCAAAAAAAAAAAAAAAATTCCCTTTCCATTTCCCTGTTCCCTTTTTCATTCCTTGTTTCTTTTTCCCTTCCCTTTCCCTACCATCTACATCTGTCTGTCTCTGTCTCCATCTCAAATTAGTTTCCTTTCCTTTCCTTTCCTTTCCTTTCCTTTCCTTTCCTTTCCTTTCCTTTCCTTTCCTTTTCCTTTTCCTTGTTCCCCCTTCCTGTTCCTTTTACTGTTCCATTCCCCTGTTACTTCTACCTTTCCATTTCCCTGTTCACTTTTCATTCCTTGTTTCCTTTTTCTCTTTCCTTACCATCTTCATCTCTCTGTCTCTGTCTCCATCTCCAATTAGTTTCCTTTCCTTTCCTTTCCTTTCCTTTCCTTTCCCCTGTTTTTGCCTCATCTTCCCCTTCCTTTATTTTTCCTTTCCTTTTCCTCTTTTCTGTTCCTTTACATTTCCTCTGTTCCATTTACTTGTTCCTCTTATCATTTCCATTTACTTGTTTCTTTTCTTGTCCCCTTTCCTCACTCTTTTCCCTTTGTTCTCTATTTTTACTCTCTTCTTGTTCCTCTTTACTTTTCTTCCTCTTCCTATTTTCCTTTACATTTCATCTTCTTTTTCCATTTCCTTTTTGTTCTTGTTTCTTTCTCCTTCCCTTTCCTACACTCACCTTTCCCTTCCTCTGCTTTGCTCTCTTTTCCTTTGATGTGCTTGGATGTGTGTGTGTCTAATGTGTTTGAGCATGTTAGTGTGTGTACACAGTCTTTATGTGTGATTGGCGTTGCTGCGTCAGCGAGTTTGAAGCTGGATTCTGTGCAGAGGCCAGTGGTAGTATGACAGCAGGCTGATGGGAGTCTGACTAGAGGAGGTGACAGGTGGACGTATTGCTTTTTGTAACCTGACAGGCATGCTGCAGACAGTCCACATCACTCCGGCTGTCTGTCTCCAGCTCAGAGCAAACAGCAAGGCTAAAAGGAGGAGGAGAGTAAAAGAACAGCTCCACACCACAGCAACACAGAGCCTGAGAAACGTTTCAGCATGCAGACAGTCAAGCCTTCCAGATGCCTGCTGACAATCCCACAGCAGACCTCAGGTGTGTACACAGCTGCCTGTCAGGACATACCTCAGTCACTGTATACTTTTGCTGTCACCGAAGAAAGCGTCATTCTGGATTTTCTCTGTGTGTGTTGAAACGTACATACGGTACGTTCACACTCACGCTTGGAAAATTCTCCCCTAAATCCCCTTGAGATCTGCGGCATGACTTGTCACGTTGAAGTAGAGCAGATGAGAGACAGATGGTGTCGTTGGGCTCTCCCCGACACAGAGTCGGGATCCAGTCTGTCTCCTTTGGGTTTCGACAACCGGCCACCCCAGCCTGTGACTCAGGACCCCCTGGAGACAGATGTCGAGGGCCCCCGAGTGCAGGGTGGAGCCCAGCACACATGGGGAGGAATTCAGTTGTACTAAACACTCAGCATTTTAAACTTACGCAAGCCAGTTGGCAGGAATGTGCGCCAATTGCTGTGTGTGTGAGTGCCAGTGAGTGTGTGTGATGCTGGCAGTACTATGTCTGGTGTAAGGCTTGAGATATTTTTAGACCATGTGTCACCTGCTAGTTTCTGTCAGCAAAGGGCCTCTATCAGTATTCATACTCACACACAGACAAATACATACAGTAGGATCTGTTCCAAAACTTAGTGAGCTGCCTACTTCCTACATAGGCTGCTGCCTTCTAAGACGGTATTTTAGGCCCTGTTTACACTAGTGCATTTTCGATTTAAAATAACGTTTTAGAATGAAAACGATCCTCGTCTACTCTGGCGTTTTCACTCCGTTTCAGAAATGATCTCTGTCCACACTACACAAATGAAAGCGCATGTCACATGACCATTCATAATGAGCATGATGTTATTGTTTACACAGTCATCCAGGATATGCAGAGTGAATATGGGCAGCCATGTTATCGTTTTCAAAATCTCAGTTTTGGTGCATTTACACTGAAATGCAACCCTGGAGTTTTCAAATTTAAATGGGGTCTGCAGCATCTTTGAAAGTCTCCATTTTCGATCGTAAAAAATGCTGGAGTAGTGTAAACGACAGGCATAACCTTAGCAAAAGTTTTTCATTTTAACATGAAAACGCACTAGTGTAAATGTAGCCAAAATGGAAATGGAGCCTCATAATTGGAATTTAGAATGCTCTACAAATGGAAAGTTCATATTTACAAGTTGGGAAGTCGTATTTACGACGTCAGGGGAGCTCCAGTCACTCTGGTAGGAGCATGATGATGATGTACCTTTTCTACATAAAATTCAACAAGATTTTTTTTTACTCTACATCTATAAAATGATAAATAAAGAATGCACATTGTGTGTGTTTTTGCTTCTTTATGTTTGTATTCAGTTTATGAAGATGCTGTAAATTCAGTTGTTATATGATCTGTCGTAATTGTCATAACAATACTGTGGTATTTTGTACATGTATCAAGTATAATTGTAAGTGGAAAAAAAATCATTCATTTTAACAAATTA
The DNA here is from genome assembly GCA_021397915.2 of Tor tambroides. Classification (NCBI taxonomy): domain Eukaryota; kingdom Metazoa; phylum Chordata; class Actinopteri; order Cypriniformes; family Cyprinidae; genus Tor; species Tor tambroides. The sequence goes on along the minus strand of JAFVLL020000888.1, from coordinate 21,181 downwards.
ACCATTAATACAGACTCTACATCCATTGCGTCCGACATGTTTTCTAACTGACCTGCCTCCAAATCAGAAACTCGGGGCTTAAAGAAAATCCAGTTTCCCACTCATAATTACGATGTTGTGGTTATGTGCATTCAGCTGATGTATGTATATTAATTACAGTTACATTTATCGATCTCACATCATTCACCATTTTGGAAAGCAACAGCGTATGTATATGTAATATGTATATTGCGACATATATCCCAGTGAAATCAATTACTGAAATAAAAAAGAAAAAAGGAAAGGCGGAGACTTGATTTTATCCTTCGGCTGGTGACTGGATGGAGGCAGAGAACTTTCAGTTGATTGTAAGTAAAGCAAGGTTTATGTGGACTAGATGATTGGAGACGTCTAGCATACATCACCAGAGTGAAGTCTGTCGTTTCAAGTTAAGACATTTTGATTAAAAATTACAAACTCAGACCAAATGCATGGATGAATTGTTTGCAATGAGATTTTACCCACTTTTTCTTATCTTATCCCTTTTTCTCTATTCCTGTTCCTTTCCTTTTCTTTAACAATATCATTTATTACAATGCATTCTGGGCTCATTGCAATGCAATCTGCAATTGCATTCTTCGTGAAGTATAGAGCCTGCACCTTAAAATGGGACTCATAGGTTTTGGAACAAATCTATAGCACACACACATAAACGGGCAGCTTTCTCAGGGATATTTAGTGTGTTTTTTTCACCTCACCTTCAGAGCTGTCTCAGTCTGTTTGTTTTACTCCGTAGTCTCAGCCAAAGACATTTGTCAGGATTGTGGCTGACAGAAATCCCTCAGTGTGTGGATTTGCTGTCGAGTCTAAACCCCACTATCCACCCACACCTCGTCGTTGCTACTACAAATTGTTAAGACACTCATGAACATGGTTTTGTATTGCATTCAACCGTTGAACGTCATTTATTTTACAACTTTATGCACATTGACAACAATTGGTTTGGTTACCTAGCTTGTGTCGTACTATATAGTGTGATGTCGTTGGAGTCATCAAACAACTGTTGGCATTGCAATGACTCCTGTTTTGAAAATGTATAACATAATACATTGCTTTATATGTTTAAGAAATGTTGGCAGTATGTTGTATGTACTGTGCAGAATTCAGTGAGTAGTAAACTGTTCTGAACATAGCTATTGTAAACTAACTTTACTTGAAGAACAAGGCTTACATTAAACTAAAATACTCAACCCAACCCCTCTTCTCTAACACAAACAAAACAAGCGCACATTCCTGGCATGTACAGATCTCTCGTGACTCAGTAACTCGATGCTTTATAGGGCCATATCACCCACCTGTCTGAGCCTGAACAATTCTGCCTGTGGTTCTGCCAGCTAGCACCTCCTCAGGAGAGGAGCAAGCGCTAGCGTTCAAAGCCAGCGGCACAGCATCACTCCACATATATTCACTGCTCTGCTATTGGAGTGCCATTTGTGCTTTTTGAGACCCATGCTGTTTATTTTATCACTCTCTTCGGTCAAAGTCAATATTATGAGTTAGATGTCTAGAAATATAAATCTCGAAAAGCTGAAGTTTAATTCTCAGACTTTCTGTGCCATGACGCTATCAGCACACACTACCATAGAAAACCTAATTATGTCATGATGTCAGGGCAATCAGGAAATTAGGCATAATATGATATATCTACTTGGTCTTGCTCAATAATCGTTTGCTCTATCAGGTTGCTGGGTTAATGTTTTCTTTTGCCCGCTGTAGGGTCGTGTTTATAACAGTGGTCATATGCTGTGGATCCTCCATAGGCTACCATGTGAAACTCCAATAATTATCCATGTACGGCTGGGAACTGGTCACATGCTTGTTGAAATTGCAACATCTCTCTGTGGCTAAACTAAAGGTTAACCGAAAGCAAATTGGATAATACACTTTGCAATAAAGATCTATAGTACATTAGAATCAGTTAATGCAATAGACATCATGAAAGAACAATGAACATCTTTTTACAGCATTTATTAATCAAGGTAATGTTAATTTATAAATACACTTTTGTGAATATGCCATCTAATTTAAATATATTATAATATTCTATTTATAAACTTATTAGTATTTATATTTCCTTGTAAGTATTCAGTAAGTTACTTTGCTATTACTTCATGTTTACTATTGTATTTGTTACGGTGCGTGGTTGTAGAACAGTCTAACAAAAGATCAGGAGAACGAAGTATCCTCAACTCGTGTTTATCCATTTATTTAACATTAAGCTCAGACAAAGAAAAGGACAGAACTGAGGACTTATAAAGGAAATGGAACAAAGGAGCAAACAAGATAATTAATACAAAACGGGTGAAAGGAATAAACGATGATTAACAAAACTAGAACAGGAAAGCCCAAATAAGGACAAAACGGAACTAAATAGAAACCGACACGTGACAGATATCGCCCCCCTCCCGGAAGGTGCGTCCCGCACCGTAACAGTCACATCGGGGAGGGGGGGGGCGGGCGCCCTGAAGGCTGGAGCAAGGCCAGGACAGGGAGGAGACAAGGGAAGCCTCCAGGGTGGATCAGGGGACACCGGGAGCCATGGCGGGACTGGAGACTCGGGGGGCCATGGCGGGTCAGGGGCCTCCGGCGGCCATGGCGGGTCAGGGGACTCGGGAGGCCCTGGCCGGATCATTTCTTTTGACCAGCTGGACCGGGGAACCATAGTGGCCTTCCCCTCCAACCCGCGGGTATATAGCCGTCCCCCCCCAAAAAAGTTTTGGGGAAGCTCCTCTCTGGTGGAGCGGGCTCTGTGGGGCGCTCTGGTGGAGCGGTCTCTGTGGGGCGCTCGGCAGGCGCGGTCTCTGTGGGGCGCTCTGGAGGCGCGGACTCTTGGGGGCGCTCTGGAGGCGCGGACTCTTGGGGGCGCTTAGGCAGCGCGGAGCTGGACGGAACCAGCGGAGACGACGGAGAGCTGGACGGGACCAGCGGAGACGCAGGAGGGCTGGACGGGACCAGCGGATTCATAGGAGGGCTCAGGCGAGGAGCGGGCACTTGCGAGGAGCGGGCACTGGAGGGCACTTGCGAGGAGCAGGCACTGGGATCCACGACATCCCCTCATAGATCACCAATAGTCCTAAAGGCACATGAGCCTCCGTCAGCGGGCTTGCCATATTCTCTGCAGGCGGGTTTATCTTGGGAGCTGCGGACGGCGGGCTTGGGTAAGCCGCGGACGGCGGCGACGATCTCTCGCGAACGGTGGGCCTGGGTGAGCCGCAGACGGCGGTGACAATCTTCCGCAAACGGCGGGTCTGGATGAGCCACAGACGGCGGCGACAATTGTCCGCGAACGGCGGGCCTGGGTGAGCCGCGGACTCCATATTTCGGTTTTGGTCTGAGTTTCTGTTACGGTGCGTAGTTGTAGAACAGTCTAACAAAAGATCAGGAGAACGAAGTAACCTCAACTCACGTTTATCCATTTATTTAACATTAAACTCAGACAAAGAAAAGGACAGAACTGAGGACTTATAAAGGAAATGGAACAAAGGAGCAAACAAGATGATTAATACAAAACAGGTGAAAGGAATAAACGATGATTAACAAAACTAGAACAGGAAAACCCAAATAGGGACAAAACGGAACTAAATAGAAACCGACACGTGACAGAATTAGCTATATATATATATATATATATATATATATATATGAAAGAACCTTAATCAAGATTAATAAATGCTGTAGAAGTATTGTCTGTTGTTAGCTAATGTTATGCTAATGTTAATATTAAGGTTACTTTAGCCCATCTAGAAGAATTTTTACACTATTTTATCCAGTAAACTACTGTATCTTTTCTAAATTGAAAATATTTGAGCAGGGAAAACATGCTAAATTGCCCAAAATCACTTTCTCCATCAGTGATGGTTTTTAACCTTGAAACAATTGCTACTGTGTGATGTCACAACAGGATCCATTCATGGAACGCCACTAGTTGGAAGCCAAATTTGGATTCTACATTAGAGTAAGAACCATTTGCTTTCATTTTATGTCCCTAAGGCACAAAATGCCTTTCTCTACAGGAAGCTGTGTTAATGATCACAATAAGTGCGCTGGTCCTTTTACTGCTCAAGGTTCTTCTGTTCATATTTCTATCAAATTCTCTTTTGTGCCGGCCTCATCTGAAAAATGAGAGAACTAGAGGGTATATTGTGTCAGATATTTTTATAGTGCCACGTAAAGCACATTTCTCATGACAGTGGAGGCAGACACCTGTACCGCTGCTCTTTTATTTGTTTCATGTTAAATGTCAACTATTATTAAGTGCCGAACGGGCTGTATAAGATTGTTCTGGACCATGAGGTATATCTTTACGATTCCTGTCACTGTTCGTCTTCGACAAGTTTGGCTTGAATGATGCTCTTTTACTGCAGCGCCTGTGGTTATTGTTGGAGGACACGCGTTATTCATGTTCTTTTCAAGCAGATAAAATATCATACGAGCGGCGATGATTGAGCCACCTTTGTCGAAGCGCTTTAATGATTTCGATTATTGATTTAATTAGTAGAGTAACTAATGATGGGTCCATTTTGAAGCCATTTTTCTATCCCGTAACCTTCACGTCTGGTCGCTTACTCACCAGTTACTGATAAAAGAGCAAAACTCATTAAAAACTCTAACCCCGGTTAATCTCATCCCCACTTCTATTTTCAAGGCCTTTCATCACCACATGCAATCCCTAATGGATAATGCGACTCTTGTGGACTGCATTGGACAAAAGATCCTTCTCACTGAATGGTTAACATAGACTTTCATTTTCAATTTGAAAGGTTGACTTCAATTATTTTTGCAGAGATTTTAGCCCGGCATGAGAAAGCGGCGGTGGTCTCATGGCGGTGTTTTATGTGCAATGAAGGCCGAACAAATGTTTCTCAGTCGAGGTCAAGGTCAAGGTAGCTTTCCTCCAAGCCCGTTCCCCTGGAGAAAGGGGCAACGGGGTATGTTTGCATGCTCTAATCCCATCTAATGGGCCGCACCAGCTGCTAAGAAGGGACAGTTGTGTAGCCGTGCCGCTGGTCCCCATCAGCCCCCATCATCAAGCTATGGGAATGTGCAGCTGGGGAATTCTTCCCCACCTGTCTCCCTCCACGGGCGGCCCTGCCAAACGCGGTCACGGCTAAATATAGCTTGCATGTTGGAGGCTGTAGGGAAGGGCACATGGGGGAGGAGGAGGAGGAGGTATGAAGTGCCAGACTTGGTTGGGGGTGGGTATAAATAAACAGAGGGCTGGGTGGCAGGAGTGGGCGCCGACACTGAGATTCAACAGCATTTTCGTTTGTGCCAAGCCTTCGGCGCTGAACGCTGTTGACGGGGAGTGCCAGCGTATCTTGGCCCTCGGTCTGACAAGCGGTGTTGCGTGTTTGCAGTGAAGGCTGCTTTGGTGATTAGAATGGGAGTAGCTTCATTGTGTCGCATTATGTTGTTTGCAGTGTCGTATGTCGATTGCAGTGTAGACAGATGTTTACTCATTGACAAATGGATGGATAGCTTTTAAAAGAACTCAAACTCTTTGAGATTGTGAGCCGAAATCATCAGGCTTATTTTATTTTTAATGAGGGATGGGTATTTAAATTTACCTGTTGCTATTCAGTATTGGTTCTATTATATAAAATATTGGAACCTAATTTTGCACTGACATTTGATGTTTTGCAAAATCATTTATATTTTTGCCCAGATGTGATCTTGCAGTCTAAATTATATTTGTAGTCTGAGACAAAGGATGAGTGACACAAAATGACACAAACAATGGGACAATAAATCCAATCATTTGTGTAAATAATATAGACTTTTTAATATGTGTAAAAAAACAGAAGAGTTTCAGATTACAGGTTTGTGACCCATCCCCCTTTTTTCACAGACAAGGCTTAATCTAGTCCCGGACTAAAATGCATGTTTGAGCTGTCTCAACTGAAAATATCTTGCTCTGACATATCTTAAAATATGTCAGTGTCACTGTTCTGTGTCAAGATGCACACCTGTAATGTTTTCTTCTAAGGCATTTTTGTAAAAGTTGCTTAAATATCTTAATTTAACTAAGGCCTAGTCCTGGCTTAAGCTAAGCCCCGTTTGTGAAACCGGGCCATCATGTAATAGTTAAGTTAAAGAAGGTTGTGATTTCGGAATCAGCCAATTGTTAGGGCTGTGAGCCAGATAGATATATACAGTCAAACCAAAATTTATTCAGACACCTTCAACATTTCTCACATTATCACAGTTTATTCACTATAGTTTAGAAAATGGTAATAAAATATGACAGAACTCAGAGTTAAACTGTGTCAGAACAAATTCATCTTGATAATGTCCAATAACGTTGATAGAAAGGTATGTAATGAATTAGGTTAAATAGCGGTCAGCTGTTAAATTTAAGTACACAATTAGGTAATACCAATTTAGGTCAACCCATTACCAAGCAATGCTTAATTTTGTTCAGACTGTGGTGTAAAAAGTTTGCACTAGCAAATTAAAAAAAAAAATATATATATATATATATATAATTTTTTTTTTTTTTTTTAATAGATTCACAGCCTAAATGGAAACCCAGTAATTAGACAATTTGCCCTACGATTTATGTGAAAAGAGTAGTTTTCGCAGTACTACTACAGATTTATAGTATTCACAAAACAGTTGGCAAAAAATAACCAGATGACCTACTACTTGTGCGAGGTTCTAAAGTGTGCATCCAGTGGACTCTTTACTATCCCATGAGGCCATAGGAGAGAGAATGGCAGTGAAGTGAATGAACGCTGGTAGGTCACATTACAATGACAACATGGCAAATGTAGTACTTAAAGATTACATTCATACTGCACACATGTGAAAACACACTATATAGAAAATATAGTTGCAATGTAAATACTTTTTTAAAAGAAGTACCTACTTAGTATGTGATTTCAGACACCGTATATTATTTTTTTATTGCATTGTCTGACTCACAAACCAACAGCTTGTGTGAGCCAATTCTTATTTAATTAATTGCTTAAAACACTCACAAGCCAGTCTCAAACTCATGAGTGATCACGCATTGGAGTCGATGCTGACTTGCTTTACTAGTTGTGTTCTTCTTGAACTGAATCAGAGAACCGTTCAAGTGTTGTGCAGTCTTTCGTGATCAGTGTGATCAATGCAATTACTGACTGGTTGTTTGCATGTCATGTTTTTGTTTAGAATAAAAGAACGATTAATGGAATCATCAATCAGCAACCGGAATCATTAAATGCCTTGTGATTCCATGTATATAATGAAGCAATAAATGCTCCATCATTACACTGATCTACAGTGTGCAAACTTTGTGAGACACCCTTGTGGTCTCATCAGAGGCTTTGACCCGCAGGAATTCAATCACAGCACAGTCATGCTACAGAGCGGCCCGGCCAGTCCCTTCTCAAAGGCACTCAGAGGAATAACAGGCCCAAATAAGAGAACCAACGGCCTACTTTATCTCCACAGCCCTTAAAAGCCTGACGTACCCCCTTTATTTTTAGGATGCACCCTGTGAGGAAACTCAGCCGTATGCAAACACAGACACTTCAAAGCTCCCTCACCCCTCCTCGCCTTTGCTTTCTTCTTTTTGATTATAAGGCCTTTCATTGTTTTTATCTTGTTTTCGTAATGTAAGAATATGCCATATCAGCCGCTTTGAGGCTTCTGCTCCGTGCTCTGAATCGCCTCAGAGGTAGAGCTCGTTCTCGGGCTTCTGTGTTGGTATTTTTTCCTCTCTTTTGTGATACGATCGAGCTGGAACACTTGGATCGGCCTTCTGCCGTTGGGGATGGTACCCTCATGAACATGCTCTCTCAAGTCAGATTCAAAGAAACATTGCATGGGCCTTAACAAACTGTTCATTCGTATGGGAATTTGTACAGAGGGAATATGTGCAGGAAGCAGCTGCTCAAATATTATACATAAAATATTTATCTCATTGAAGAATTCAGAAGTAATCATGTATTTTGGTCAGGTGCTTATACTGTATACTTGGATTTGATTTTTGTGTAGCTCTTCAAAATGAGCATGGTTTATAGGAATAGTTCACAAAAATGAAATTGCTTTTGTTATGTACAGCACTCATTTTCATGTTACTCCAAACCTGTATGACTTTCTTCATTAGTGGAATGCAAAAGGAGATATTTAGAAAAATGCCCAAGCTGCACTTTTCCATACAATTCATTTTTTGAACAAAAGATTACATCTTGGCTTGAATATACATACAGTTTGCATGATTGATAAATAGAAAAAGAGAGCATGTGTGAGAGAAATAGAAAGCCATTCTAGTGTTAATATGAGATTATATGGAGATCTCTGAAGAAAACCTGAAATGCCAATATTGTCACAGATAGTTCTTTTAAAATTCATTAGGAGAAGTAAAATAGATTCTAAGGAGACGTTTCTGACATATAGTAAAAGTGTAGTGCTAAAAGGGTGGATAGCATGGCTCAGATCATTTAGCCCTCAAGAATTTGATGAGAAGTGTTTACGTTCATTTTCAGTGGAAACTTTGGTGTCTTGGCAAATATGACCGCAGTCTATGGCATTGTTGAAACAATTTTTATAACTCTATAGAAGACATTAAATTGCTGGGTTCTTTTGCTCAGGAGGAAACTTTGAGCTGGACACTTCAGCAAAAGTCTCCATTTGTTCTCCTTTTAAACTCAGTGCTGTCTATGGAGCAACGATAGAGATGTTAAATAACATACCTCACTCTTTCCAAGAATCGATCACTTCTAACACCCTTACACAATATCTTTCCTCCATCGACGTCATGTTTTGTTCATTTTCCATGAGAAACTCAGCCCAATCAGTGAGATGAGAATCTCTGTTTGCCACATGGTTTGCCAAGCAGGCTGCTGGTGGTGGATTTCTCATGTCTGCGGTGGTGCAGATGGGGTTGATGCTATCTGTAAGTGCTGTTGTCTGCAGTGAAACCCATGACTGTGGACTTTCATGGGTGAGTGGCAGTCCAGCGCTTCAGGTGAGAGGATGATATGGGGTGTGTGGACTCACACTGTAGAGACCTGTATCAGATGCTTCCTGTGGGCAGGTTATTGTAGGGGTATTATGATTTGATTTCATTACAGTTCTTTGCTTTGTTATTGAGATTGTGTCATTGTTTAATTCAATTCTGTCTAATTGTGTGATTTTGAATCAGGGCTGCATTTATTTGATCAAAAATACAGTAATACTGTGAAATATTATTACAATTTAAAATGATAGCTTTCTATTTTATTATAACTTATTTTGTGATGGCAAAGCTTTTCAGCAGCCATTGCTTCAGTCTTCAGTGTCACATGATCCTTCAGAAATCATTCTAATATGCTGATCAATAATTTTTTTTCATTATCAATATTGAAAAAAAAATCATGCAGTTTAATATTTTTGTGGAAACTGATGCATGTTCATGATTGTTTGATCAATAGAAAGTTCAAAGAACAGCACTTATTTGAAATAAAATCCTTTGTAACATAAAAATGTCAACAATTTCCACTACATTTAAAAACTGACAATATATCAGGATTTATATTCACAGTCTCAAAAAATGTACACATGTAAAATGTAAAAAATGAATAATCATCACTTGTTAAGGCATGGTAAAGCATATTTCAAACTCCCATGTATTCCAGAATATGCAGAATAAACTGCAACTGGGAAAACCCCCCCCCAAAAAACAAAAACAAGAACAATTAGCTTACAAATATAAATAATGATGCTAAAATCTAAAATTAGCAGCATGAACTTTATTCATTTAAAATGCGCAATTGTTTCTTCAAATTTGCATCTGGTGTGAAAATGTTCATGTAATCTGAAACAGCATCTGTTACACATTGGATATTATTTTAGTCATCATAATGGATTATTAAATACTATAATCTAAGCATTTAGTTTTTAGTTTTTGTTTTTTTATTCATTTTTTTTTACACCTCTAATTATAAGTGCAATTTCAGACACAGGTTTGATCACAGGTTTATAATACATGCACATGCATGATTAGTGAGTGACCTGCATAGTGTTTGGCCTACATTGTGTTGTTTTTTTTTGGCGACACAGGCAGTTAGCAATAGCGGAGTTGCATGTTTTGTAATACGGTGCTGTGTTCTTGGAGACTGCAGGTGTGTCTGTTTGCACCCGAGGTGTTCTTGAATGTTTATGTATTCTTGTGTTCTGCCATATGGGCGTTTCAGCATTTCTGCTGTCACACTTCACTAGTCCTGAACGGTGCCTTCTCCGAGGAAGAGGAATGCATCTGTGGCTCAGCAAACTACCCAATCACCATCTTCTCTCCCTCTCTCACTTCCTCTCCCCGAGCTGAATGCGATAAGAGAGCAAACTGACGCGGTCCATCACTTTATCTTGTTCCTCCGCTTATCTGTGTAATATAAAACCATCTCTTATTCCTAAACAACCGACCCATCTGATAAGAGCTGCATTGCACTGTCAGTTGGTTTCAGTCTGGGAGAAATTTGTGAAATCAAGTGACAGCGGTGTCTAGGTGTAGTAAACAGGAAGTTAGTGTGTAGATGAACGGATTAATACGTGCTTTTTCTAATGAACGTATATTGACCAAGTGTGAAATGACATTTTTCATCACTACTAATCACTATTGGCAGGTTTCCCAGAGGAGTTCTTGTTAACTGATATTACGCAGATGTTGTTGGATTGTTTGTAGGAGTTTTGTGTGAGACGGGGACCAAACGACGGGAAAACGAGGGAGCGAGCGATGATGTTTATTTTTTTTTTTTTTTTTTTTTTTTTTTTTTTTTAGCACCCAGAGTGTGCGCCAGATATAACAGCAGGCCATTCCTTAATATTTTCCCTCCTGTGTGAAGTTGTTTGATTACTGCTCATCCAAAGTCATGTGCGCTCTATCAAATCAATGGCCAGCATATTGAGAGCTGATGTACTGAGGTAATTAGAGCTCTTAATTGTCTTCATCGCTCACTGTGCAACTCTCTGAACCGCTAACAGATGCTGTGTCACCCCGTTGAGTATGTTTGTGTGTTTAAAATGTGTCTGGAGGGTTAGTTCACTTAAAAATGAAAATTCTGTCCTGGTTTGACCCTTTTATTTTGGAGAAAGTGGTTCTTGAACCAATGAGATTAAACTGGTTCCCTCAGATCGTACTCGAAAAACAGAATTGACAATGTGCTTTAAGGGTCAAGAAATGCTGAAGCACATTTTTTCAAGATGTTAGCAGATATAAACGTGAAGCATGTGATGGAGACAATAATATCACTATTAATATCGTATTCTGAATATTAAAGGGATAGATTGGCTGGTTGATTGGTTGATTTAAAAAAAAATGTAATGAAGGACATTGGGGTCCAGTGTTGTTTTGTATCCCAAACGTTCTTCAAAATCAAATTCAAATCTTATTTTGTGTTCAAGAGAACAAAGAAAGCTATAAAGGTTTGGAAAAACATTAGAGTGAGTAAATGATGACAGATTTAGATGGTCTTTCAATGAAATCACTGCACTGACTGCACTGACTTATCTTAATATTTAAGTCTACAGTATACTGTCATGCACATTCTTTTATATTTTATATTTTTATTTTTGTTCTTCATATATTATTTCTTACCTTTTTATTTTTTTGTATATTTCCTTGTGTTGTTTTCTATAATATTTGCACTGTCCATGGAGCGGACCTGACTCACATTTCACTACTGGTTATATACTCTCTATATAATTGCGTATGTGACAAATAAAAATCTTGAATCTTGAATCTTGAATCTGACTGATACATGGGCGGCACCTGTAAGCTGAAAAATGCTGCAATTTTTGCATAACATCCTGTTGATCTGGTTGGATTTTGATGGTAGCATCCTTCATTGATATCCCACAATTCTGTGCATGCAGTTTTATGATAATTATAAGACTAATATATATATATATATATTTTTTTTTTAAATATTCTGTAATTCATCTGGTGATTTTCATTTTAGCATGATTATGTCTAAAGCTCATTTTAATTTGTTCTAGACCATAAGACATGAAATTATGGTGCACTGAAAGTCTATCTACAGAATGTTTCCTAAGGTACTTTCATCTCAAAATTCTGTCTTTTGTAAAGATACTGACCTGCTGGGGTGTGAGGCTGCTGTCTAAGTTTCAGACATAGCCATGATTCTCTGTGCAAAGCTGTGAGTGACTTTCTTAATTACTTACAGCAGGATCTCTAAACTAGCGGCCCACAGGCAAAATCAAGACCATTGATCATTTTATGCAGCCCCTCAATTGATTACAATGAAATCATTCCAGTGCCTGATACATGAGAGAGCAAAACTGATGAATAAGTTCAAAAACAACCAGTGGAGGTCTGTATCTGAACAGAATCAAACATGCTTAAACTGTTTCTGGCTGTAGTTCAGCTACACTACTATCTCAAACACTGACCAGAACCGTTTAAGAGAACGTACATTACGTGTTTTTTTTGTTTGTTTGTTTGTTTTTTTGAAAGATGTCTCTTATGCTCATCAAGGCTGCATTTATTGGATCAAAAATAAAGTAAAAAGAGTAATATTATAAAATATTATTACAGTTTAAAATAATAGTGTTCTGTATTAACATTTTTTAAAATGTAATTTATTTTTGTGATGGCAAAGCTGAATTTTCAGCATCCATTACTCCAGTCTTTAGTGTCACATGATCCTTCAGAAATCATTCTAATATGCTGTTTTGGTGTTCAAGAAAAATTTATTATTATTTTCAATATTGAAAACAGTTGTGCTGCTTAATATTTTTGTGGAAACTGGGACACTCTTTTTCTTCGGTGAACAGTTCAGTAGATAAAGTGTTACTTTTGAATCCATGGCATTTTCCCACACCTCTCTTGTAATGCATGGAAATCAATGGATTTCCAGCTTTCTCTATCCACAATCAACCATAGTACAGTACTCTGTATGTTTTCTACACATAAATTGAGCTTCTTCAAATTTAGCAAACCAAAAACCTTCTAAAAAAAAAAAAGCATACCGCTCTGGTGACGTCAGCGTTTTATCAAAACCATCCTCTGTGGTGCCTCTGCAATTCCCACACCTCATTCTTCATTTCCCTTCAGGAATGTCCCCCTGGGAGGTTTCAGACATGGGAGAGATGTCTGATTTTTTTCCTGGATCCATCAGTTGTCGCTCTGGTGAGCGGCAGGCAGATGGGCCGTGGTGGCGTTAGGTTTGAAATCCAGCGTGCTGCGAGTCGATCCTCATTACTTTCCATTAGGCCGCTACAGAGTATGACTCCCCACTGACTGCCTCAGAGCAGAAGCAAGAGACCCATACATGTGTGTGCACGTCATTTCACACTCTGGTGCCACTAATGGAGGTCACATTGAACCTATCGTACTCCAACTCACCCCCCCAGCAGCCCCTGCCATTGTGTTATGCTAATGAGACTGTCTTTGGGATTTGTGTTTAATTTGACATTTTAAGAATAATAGTATTTCTCTGCCCCCATCAATACAATGACTTTTTGCTTTGTTTCCCCATTCCTATTCTTTATATTTCTCTCTCTTGCTCTTACTTTCTTCTGGAGGTTGAATGAGAGTAAAGCAGTCAGAAGATGAGAGGAGTCTCCTCTTCAAAGCTCTCAAAGCAAAGGCCTTATCAAAGGCCCATCCCAAGGAAATCAGAGTCTTGTTTTTCCCTTAAATTTTTCAATTACTGAGCTGATTAAAAGGACTCGTGCGGTTCAAGTGAGTTCCCAGAGTGCCGTGTGAGGGGGCGATTCTTGCGCAGTCCGCAGAAAGGTCCGCTGGTGGGAAAAAGATGTAGCGGAGATGTATGTTGGTGGATGTCGTCATGCTCTGATCTGCTTTGTAAATGACACACTTGTGTCTCTTTCTATTTATGAATTTTGCACTCTTAATGAGGAAGAGGAAACGAAAAGTCTGTTATCATTTACTCACCCACGTTATTCCAAACCTGTATGACTTTTTTTTTTTTTTTTTTTTTCCTGTGGAGCACAACAGACGAAATTCTGAAGAATTATGTTGGTTGCTGTTTTCTCTGCAATGTCAGTGAATGGGGACTAAAGCGTTCATGCTTCAAAAAGGATGCAAAAACATCATAAACGTGACATACAGTACACTACCGTTCAAAAGTTTGAGGTCAGGATGTTTTTTTTTTGTAAAAAAAAGTGACTGTTGTGGTGTAAAGTGACTGTTTTGTTAAAAAGTGACTGATTTCTGTTTCAAATAATTTTGAAATTCCTGAGGGGGAAAAAAAGTATCATATTTTCTACAAAGATATTAAGTAGCACAATTGCTTTTAACATCAATAATAAGATGAAATGTTTTTGAGCACCACATCAGCATATTTGACACTGAAGACTGGAATAATATATATATATATATATATATATATATAAAAACAGCTTTGTCATCACAGGAATAAATTAAACTTTAAAATATATTAACATATAAAAGAGTTATTTTAAATTGTAATAATATTTCACAATATTTCTGTTTTACTCTATTTTTGATTAAATAAATGCAGCCTTTGTGAGCATAAAAGATGTCTTTCAAAAACTATACTCCCAGTCCATATGACCTCTGTACTATATTCAAAGTCCGCCAAAATTATTATATATTCTAAAGTATATTCTAGCTTTGTGTGATGAAATTTAAGTTCTTCTTCATTGATATTCTTCCCCTTAGTAAGCTGTTACCTGCTGCAACCGGATCATTGAGTTCACTCTCACTGATCAATGAGAGAAGTGGATCAGTCACTCCGATTTGTAAATGAATAATTCAGGCCGGTTATTGAAAACGTGGTTCCATTTAAAATATGCATTTTGATTCCATTTAAGTTGGATTAACAGCATCAAAATCCAAAAAAGCTTTTATTTTCAATACTAATCTATTTTAAATGCACAATTCAAGTCACAGTTTTTCAACCCAGTTTTTCTCCTGAAAATGAACAATATGACAGCCGTTCACATTGTGAGCTGTAAAGCATGGAGTGTTTCTCTATTGAGATGAGGCTGTGTACACTATTAGAAGAGGCTGCAGACAGTGTGGGTCAGGGCTGACGTGTGGTTTGAGAGGACTGAATGAGAGCTGAGGACATTGGGTCTCAAAGAAAGGAGAACCAATGCTGAGCTGTTTATCCCGTCATTACTGAGAGGAAGAGTACTTAAAGCAACAGTACTTAGAAGAGAACTAGGCCAAGGCAAAGCAAACATAATGGCTCAGATGTATTTTGTTTGCTGGTTTTCAATTAATTGTCATTGGGCATTTTGTGCTTTGAAAATGTATTTTCAAATGCATGTGCAGCTGAAAGTAAATTCGCTAGTATGTCTTACTAAAGAACATTTTCTTCAGAGTTTTTATCCTTTTTTGTGTTTTCCAGTTCTTTTTTTGTCCCCATAATATATCATTTGATAGGAGGGTCAAATCAGAAAGAAGCAATGATTTGCTTGAAATGTCTATGGTTATCAGTGTTTTTAATATCATTGAGATACTGTTATAGTTTTTATTAATATTTCAAATTAGTTTTGTATGTAATATCTATATTTCCTGTTTTCATTTTAATTTGTTACATTTTTAGTCATTTAGTTTTTGTTGTTTTTAATAGTTTTTAAAAAATGTCTAAATAGATTTTAGTTTTTTTATTTCAGTTTTAGGTTATTTTAGTGCTTTAAGTTAAATTAAATGAAAATGAGAATGTTGCCTTCTTAACTAGCTGAAATAAAATAAGTACAATTATTTTTTTCCTTAAAAATATTTTATTTTTTCCAAGTAATAAATATATGGTTTTAGTTTGTTTTAAAAACCCTGACGGATATTTTTAAGTCATGGCAACATTTTATTTTATTTTATTTTATTTTATTTTTACATCAGAAACACTCTGCATTTCCTTCACAAACCCCTATATTAATTTTCACTGGCCGTGAATGGAGAAAAAGGGTTTTTGTGTCCAGATTGTGTAGTTATAGCATCTACCAACAGTGGGATATCTTTACTTCCAACCTTCACGCCCCTGAAATAGCTATAAATTTAATAAGTTCACTATTACGAACCTGTTTATCCCATAACGCCACTGTTCTGTCTTGAATGATGCATTGCACATCTTAAAACGTTTGCATTACCATCCTCAGTGAAGTGTTTTCTGTCAGATTGTGCTGGCAAGTTCTTTGAATCTTGGACGGAAGAAGAGGGTCTTCTGAGGACCATATGGGGAAGATGAGAGAGATGCTTGTGTTGCTATCACACCGCCTCAGTGCAGTGTTGCTCCTTATCATTGCCTCATTTTAGTAAGTAGCTCTAATTGGCCACGAACAAGCCTGCGCTCTCTCTTCTGCTCTCTTATATAAGCTCCACTGCTAGCAAACAGGTCTGACCTGAAAAGGCAAGGCATAGGACACACACACAAATACACTCTCGTGCAACTTAAACCAGAATATGATTTTCTTTTTCCTTTTAAAAGAGATCCATGCCTGTTTTCCTAATGGAAGTGACAGGGCCAGTTAACTCTAGTGGCTCAGCAGCAACCGAGCTTTCGTGAACAATAAACCCAAAGGGTAGAAGCACAGGACATGACAGAGCGCAGGATATAACAGAGCGGCCCAATTTTCCACCAGACTGCTTCCCGCCAGAGCCGTCCGCTTGTAACCAACAGACCTTTCGACGTGAGAGGGATATCTTATAGCGTGGTACGGCTGAGAAACGGCTCCGGAAACCTTGGCCCAAGTGCCCTCGTGGAAAAACTTAACTCCTGGTTGTGTTTCTGAACAGCGCTAAGTCTGTGAAGCAGAACTGGGCTCATTATAATTGCCGCTGGCATATCAGGCCACAATTATCAACGCCGGCTTATTCAGTCTTTAATTGCCTCATTTAATTTGTTCACATTTGGCGCAGAACAACGTCAACCTGCTGCAGTTGAAAGTGATTAGCTCCAAGGACGTGATATGCACAATACAAGCCTATTGGCTGTTTCTACTGCTGTTACCTTCATCTTACCTTCACTTTGAAAAATGACCTACTATTAAAGTATCCCAACTGAAAACATGTTACAGATAACACCAAACTTTTTCTTTTGTTTTCACCTCTACACAGCATACAGGCAGAGTTTGGGCCAAAATGTATCGTTTCAGCTTGTAAATGTATTAACAACAACAATACATATAACTTTTTTTTTTTTTTTTTTGCTTTACCTCTGCACAGTTTGCAGAGTGTAGGCACAGTTTGGACAATTTTTTTTTCTATATCTAATAAATTATTATTATTATTATTATTATTATTATTATTATTATTATTATGTGTAGTTATAGTTTATATAACATTTGGTGTAGGATTTACTTGAAACTATTTTCAGAATTTTAAAACCTACTCCAATCATGTATGTATGTATGCATGCATGTATTTATATTTATTTATTATAATAATAATAATTATTATTATGTGTAGTTATAGTTTATATTACATTTGGTGTAGGATTTACTTGAAACTATTTTCAAACCTGCTCCAATCATTTTATTAATTTATTAATAATTATTATTATTATTATTATTATTATTATTATACCGTGTACCCGGGTTTAAAGATAACACTGGCAAGTAAATTTGCATGGTAAGAATGTTTGTTTGTTTGTTTGTTTGTTTTAAAATAATAATTATGATTTGATGCAAATGTGCAATTTTGTGGTGACATAAATATTAATGACAGGTAAATTTTCTCAATTATCTCACTTAGCAGGTGTGGCAAAATATTAATTTTGGACTCTGTATATGCCACTCAGCTACAGTCACAATGACCTCCACCACTTTCCCACTCCCCTACCTTCCAAGCACAAGTTAAACTGAAAAGTGAAAATTGTGTATTTCAGATATTTCAGCGATATTATGCCTGGGTTAATGCTTTTGTGCTAACCACACAGAGAGAGAGAGAGAGAGAGAGAGAGAGAGAGCTGGGCTGTGCCTACGCATAATTACCTGGTTAAACATCTAATGAATGAGCTAATGTATTCATTTATCCATCAGCCTATTTATTAGGGCAAATTGAAATGTTTTATGGCAGAGTTTGGGGAGCAGTCGTTTTCACCTTGTCTTTAAGAGGAAAGAACAGGGGCATTGATGCTAATGAGACTGAGAGCGTGTTGTATAATAACATTTATGAGACTCCTTCAGGCTACTTTGTTTAAAAAGCCTTTCAGTAAGTTGGTTTTTGGGCTAAAAAAAAAAAAAAACATGTTCCTAGTACTTTACAAAAGGGACATGGTTGTTAAAGCCTGTGCTTTGCACAAGATATTATTTGATTATGTTATTACTGTTAAAAAGGTAATGAGATAAGGAGTAAGAGACAGAGTCAAGTTTTTATTATTATGCCATGTAACCAGGATCCAAAATTACTATTGCCAATCGCCAAATGGAAGTTTACATTGGCTTTTGCAAGTCAATAAAAAATGAAATGTCAGTTGGTCACACTGGGGAAAAAAAGGTGGATGTAAATAAATTCATTAATTCATTAATTACTATTACATTTAACAAACCATTTCAAAGACAAACACAGAATTAAACATTACATTTTGAAGTAGAAAAAATGAAATAGAATTTCTTGTAAAATAAATAATCTCCAGTAATGTTTTATTTACTACTTTGAAAAATCATTATTTATGTAGCAAAATTATTAGAAAATGCAGTTTTGTGCAAGCTTTATATAACTTTGTAATAATCATGATCTGACACTCCATACAAAGAGTTATTTAAATATCCATTAAGAGACAATATGTAGGTTTGCTACATATTGTTTTTACTGGTGTATTTTTTTTCTATACATTTTATACTTTTCAGATTTTTATACTTTTTTAAAAACATTTTGTCCCTACATTCATAGATGTAGCAAAAGTACATTTTGGACTCTTTGTATGAGCCGGTTAAATATTATAATTATAATTAATTATAAAATGAGATGGATTTCTTAAACAATTCCTATATAATTATACAGTAACACATATATTCTAATGCATGTCCTATAAGCTTCATATTCCATTCATATTCCAAGATATCGGTGAATATTTTTGATGACACAGAGGATGATTTAACTTTCTAACAGGAAGAAGATTGCTGAGTGACACTGTGTTTGGTACAAGCATTGCTCTCACCTGCTTATGGAGCAGAACAAGGCATTGTGCGCAAGCTTTGTAGAGCAAGTCGTCCAGAAAAGGCCCTGCTAGCCCTTTTTGTCACTGTGGTCGGTTAATGAGGTCTGGGTTGAACACAAAGACCATTCTGTAACATTGAGACCCCGTCCTGTAGGTTGAAGCAGGGTTTTACAGGACACTATGATGTGGACAGAATTATTCATGAAGTATGGTTCAGGGCAGAGTCTTGCCGTAGACATTAATGTGAGCCAAAGAGCTCGGGTATGTCTGTTCTCACAGCACTCAATACCACCTACAATTCAGGAAGTTCCACTTATCCCCTGGATAAGACACAGACCTTTTGGTCGGTGGAAGATATTGAGATTCCCTGTGTGTGTGTGTGTGTGTATGCGGTCACTGCCGGAGGCTGTTTGCAGTAGGGTGATCATTACCCAACTGTCTGGAAGGAATGTAAGACTTAAAACTGTCTCACTCTGCTTTGGCGTCACATTCGCACTTTTTTATTCTCCATTTGTTTCAGAATGTATTATTTATATTATAAATATGCACTGCATAGAATTTAGTAATAACTCTCTCTGGGACTAGCAGTAAGTTTAAGGCTACGTATGACCAAAATCTTGTAGCACGATAATTATGAGTAATGGTATTTATATATATCGCAATAAATATTTTAGTTAGGCCATTTAAACCAAAATTGTTTTATATATTACAGAACCATGTAGTGATGCTTATTTTTTGATAAACTGTCTCATTTATTTAATTATTATTATTATTATTATTATTATTATTATTGATACAATGTATGTATAGATGCAATCAGCAATATAAATTGTTACACATAATATTGGTTATATGCGTTTGTATGTAAAATGCATTTACATAATTTGCATTTATATCTACAACGACAATAATATTATTATTATTATAATAATAATAATAATAATAATAATAATAATATACATATTAGGGGGGTTTCCTCTGAGAATGAACTGTGTTAATATAATATATGTAAAATAATGTGATGTATTTCATTACAATATTTATAATAATAATAATAATAATAATATGATTATTATTATTAAAGATGCAGTGTATATGTAAGTATTGATGCAATCAACAATATAATTTGTTACACATAACGGTAATATTGGTTATATTGTTTAATAGAAATGTTATTTTTTTGTATGTAAAACGCATATAAATAATTTGCGTTTATAACAATAATAATAATAATAATAATAATAATAATAATAATAATAATAATAGTACATATTAGGGGTGTTTCCTCTGAGGAGATTGAACTGTAAAGTAATAATTGTAAGTTGTATACTACTACTACTACTACTACTACTAATTATTATTGTTATTTGTATAACAACAATACAATTATAATTCTAATATTTATGGTTGTTTTTTTCTTTGCTTTTAAAAATTATACAGCTTTTGTTTTTGCTGAAAACTGCAGGGAAATGTCTCTTTTGAAATGCTTATCTTTTGTTGACAACAGATTTCTAAACCATTACAAACCTGGGAAGATGTTTGGTGCATGTTGCAAATGCACGATACAAGCAGCTCAGGTTTGTGTGTGTGTGTGTGTGTGCGCGCGCGGGTATTTATTTATTTACTTTTTATATATAATAAATACACATTTAAATTTCATGCCCAAGTCTCTAGGAATCAGTCTGTAGAGACATACAGGGGATGTGGAGGTTGAGAAGACCTCTGCCAGTAACAAAACAGTCAGATTGGTATGTACGTTGCCCATGGCCAAACACAGAGAGCACTGTGGGCGGTAAAACCCCATCTCACAAAACATCATCGGAGGTGTGAGGAAGTAAAGATTGGCAAAGAAGTGTGGGTAGATGGTTTTCCCACCTCACTGAAGATCACCCGCCTCAATGGAGATCTAGCAACTTTTTACGGTATAGCGGCAGATAAAGTGAACTTTTCTCTGTCACCTTTTAAATAAACAACTCTTTCTCTCTCTCTCTCTCTCTCTCTCTCTCTCTCTCTCTCTCTCTCTCTCTCTCCACTCTTCTCACAGTGACTGATATCCAATAAGACAA
>JAFVLL020000887.1:0-25623 GCA_021397915.2 Tor tambroides | reverse complement strand
ATTAGAAATGGGATCCAGGCTTAGAAGGGGATCACACATTCCAACAGCAACACGTCGCTCCTCAGAGCCAAAGCACTCAGGAAGGGTTTCCGCAGAAACACCTCTCACTCGTACCTCCGGGAAAGCAGTGTACTCAAGCCCACTCCACGGAGGGGCGATTCACTGGTTCGACCGTAAGGGCAGTGCGACAGGGAGATGCAGACGGGCCTGACCATCTATCGAACTGCAGAGTGAAGTTAAGGAGTGAAGCTCCTCAACGCCTTAGCGAGAGGAGCTCTAACTCAGAGAATGTGCATGATGCTTAAGTGGATGACTCAAATCTCAGGAAGCCTCTCGATGCGAGACATGAGTAGCGTGTCCTGGCCGGGGCAGCTTCTCGAAGCAAACACCCAGCCAGGACGTCGGGGCATCACGAAACATTACACTCCGAAAAGGCTCAGCCCGAATGGAGGACCCGCGAGTCCTGGGGTTGCATCGCTATACTGGGGACCTGAAGGCCAAGGAGGTTCCCTCAGAAGCCTAGCGACTTGGCTGCATGATAGAGAGGTTCTGACTTCAGCAGGGAAGGATAGAAATATGAAAAGATGAAATGGATCGAACTCACCCACCACAGCTCCCGCACAAGTCCAACATGAGAGACTGCAACGACTCAGAGAACATGCACTCCCAATCGTGCTTAGCTTCTGCTAACATAAAAAAACAATCAGTGAGGACGAAGAAGAGGATGATGTGTTTTCCTGGCGCCCCTTTATACTGTGGTCGCGCCGGTAGTGACGTCATAGGCTGTCGCCGGCCAATGTTATTGTCGTGTTTAGATGTATGCTTCGACACCGGTCACGCCGAGGTGTTCCCCATAGCGACCCCTAGAGGACGCAGTTTGATGTTCCCTCGAAAGGGAACAAAGCCACTGGCATGTTATAAGATCAGTCAGTGCAAGTTTCTTTCAGTTGGAACAGCTCAGATTTACATTTTAGTCTAGGACTAGGTTTAAGCCTTGTCTGTGAAACCGGGGGTAAATTAAATATTTTCGGTACTTCAAATAAAATAAATGTTAACCGAAGTAAAATAAAATACAAAAAAACTGTTGGCAGAATTTTTCATTTTCATTTTGTTTAACTTAATGTTTTAAAATAACTAAAACTGAAACTGAAATAAAAATAAATAAATAATAATAATGATAAATTTATATAGACAAAAAAAAAAACTATTACAAAAAAAAATTCAAAACAAACAAAAAAAGACAACTTAGACAAATACACACATCAAAATTACTAAAACTTTAGCTAAATTTAAAATAAATGGAAATGGAAAATATAAAAATAAAAATATCCAAAATATTAATAAAAACTGTAAATTGCAAATTGTATCTAAATGAACACTGGTCAGGGTTTGGTTATAGTATTTATAACTAGATGTATATAATAACAATAAAAGTCAGAATGTCTCCATTTATATTGCTAAGGAAAAGTGTGTATTTATTGGTTTGTTTTTAGACTGAATACATATTATCTTGAGGTTTACTTAATGTCTATTGTTACATTAACACAATCAGGCAAAAAATAATAATATTGCACAAATCAGTCTATAACATATCCAAAATACTGACAACAATTGTGTGTCCTGTTTGTGGGAAATGCGGTTTTAGGGTGCATGTTCACCTCCAGCCATCACACCTGTGCTTCTCTCTCTCTCTCTCTCTCTCTCTCTCTCTCTCTCTCTCTCTCGTGTAAACAGCAAGCTTTAAGCCAGCAGAGCAGATTAGGATGTGGGCGGTCAAGGTAAGAGTCCTCAGGGAGAAGAAACAATAAATAATTTCTATGTTAAAAAGCAGCGCTTTGCCTAGAACAAAATGCATTGTATTTCTTAACTCTCACAATTTATTTTGGCAGTGAATAATACATGAAGTGAGCTGCAAACAAAGCGAGAGATCGTCTTCAGATTCTGAAAGCAAACATTCAGACAGATTGAGCACAACTGAATCTATATTAGTGCAAGCATTCACATAGTGCAGAGCAATGACACATTGATCCATGTGATTGC
Organism: Tor tambroides; assembly: GCA_021397915.2. Taxonomy (NCBI): domain Eukaryota; kingdom Metazoa; phylum Chordata; class Actinopteri; order Cypriniformes; family Cyprinidae; genus Tor; species Tor tambroides. Next base: position 23,583 of record JAFVLL020000887.1, on the reverse strand, counting down.
ATGAGAACAGAGTCTGTATATTTCAATAGCATGAAGAAAACTAGATTTTTACATTTGCAAGAATATAGTGTTTACTGTATCCCCATGTGAAACTCACCATCAGTGCTGTAGGGTGCTGTTGGTAGCTTTCAGGGTTTTGTTGTGCGGTTATTGTGTGATTGCTTGGTGTTTTCTTCCTGTCTGGTGTGAAAAGAGTCCTGTGCCCTCATGTCTCTGTGATCTCTGTGTGTATATGTCTTTTTTTGTTGAGGATCTTGATACATCTGGCATTTATTGCTCATATAGTCTGATATAGTTAGAATATGAAGGAAAAAGCAGTTTCATTTTATTCAGAGACTCAAACTGAGCAAAAAAAAAATATATATATGCAATTTGGTGCAGATGCTGATACTTATATTATGAAATTGTGATACTTGTAATGTAAATCAATGAGATCTTTCTAACAGTACAGCAGATACTGACATAAAATGATCTAAATATCAGTGGTCGCTCTATATCTCCAATAATATGTCTTAGTAAGATGAGATTGCATTATATGTTTGGATCATTTCAATGCAAAGCAATGCTGATTGAGAGATGAAGAAATAAAGGCTCCTCAGAAGATGTGAGATGAAGATCATTCCTCCGCTGAGGAACAGTGAAAGTAAAGCTTCTGGAAACAAACGCTCCTCAGAAGATCCTGATGATCAGATTTGAGACTAAAAAATGATTGATGGAGAATCAAGTAAAGCTGAGCTGCTTCAGTCCAGTAAGAGTTCATCTGGAAATATGACTGCAGTTATTCTGACGCTTACTTGAGAAAAATCAGTCAAGATTTGACAGCAGAAAGACACGTGAAGCACCAGCTGAATGTTTGGACAATTATATAATTTAGAGGCCTTAAAATTTTGTGTATCAAATATGTTCTAGTAGGTTTTGGGGTTAATAGTGTTAGAGGTTTGATATTCGTGCCATATGAGCAATAATAATAATGATGCTTGCATCAGCATTTATTATGTATGTGAACCACAAGAGGCTTGTAGTCATCACAATCCATATTTTTTAGCTATATAAACTGTATGTGACAGATATGGGTGTTATATATGATTATTTATTGATTATGATTATCAATACCAACACATTTGGGTCATTTTAGACGTCTTTGGAGCTTTTGTTTTGTATTCTGTGCTTCATGTTGATGTGGAAGTTTCACAGACGCAGGGATGGAAACTGGCCATGTGTATTGTTGGTTTCCTAGTTTTCTGTTTGAGTTGTTGTGTCAAATTGGGGTTCCAGTGTAAACGAGTGTTCAGAAAAGAAAAGCCACGGCGCATTCCTGTGCACTCGCAAACACAATAGCCTAATCTGCACAAAAGACAAGGAGGAAACAGACGCCCAAACTATGCATTGAAAGTTTGCGGCTGTGAGATTAAAATTTCCTTTCCAGAGTATCATTTGCAAAGTTGTGCACGCGTACACATCCGTTTCAAACTGGGAAATCAATCAGTCAGTGCTATTGGGCGTTTCTTGACCTACTCCGCTCCAAGGCATTAGTCCTGCACGCTGAAACGCAGCCGAACACAATGACTCTGTCAAACTCATCTTGCTTTCTCTCCTCCTCTGTATTTACTGCACCGACTAAATCATGTGGTCAAGGTTGTGTGAAGCCAGACGATAATGAGATCATTTCCCATTCTCTTTCTCTTGCCTATCAAACTTCATACAAATAGCCTGACTTTCCGTATCCTGAAAGTTTGGATAAAGAAGTTGACAAAGCAACATGCCTTGCCTGCTGCATAATATATGGCTTTTAGCATGAGGGACCGTAAACTCCATTTCCATCAAGGATAATAACATTAACTCCAGCAGGCCGAGAAACCGCTGGAATGGGCGCATAAAAACAATTTGAACTTCAGTTTAGACGTGGATTCGGTCCAGTGTCTGTGAGAGGAAAAAATGCAATAGAAAAATATGAACACTGATGTAAGAGGAAATGTTCATGCCAAGATAATTATTAATAAACCTTGATGTGAATGCAAATAAATGTGTAAAAAGAAATTACATTTCTACAAAAAAGTGTCTGGTTAGAGAAAAAGCATGTGAATCTCATATTTTTCACTCAAATTAATTATTCGGCAAAAAATCTGTTTATTATTTGAGATATAAACTGTTCTGTGATTCAAGGTGAGCCTTTTTTTTAAATACTAACACTCGTTTCTTACTAATTTTGTGGTGCTGATTCTAAGTATAGTGTCTATTTTGCTGTCTTACGTCACACATTGATGCATTTTGTTACTTTTTTTGCTTTTGACAACCATTAGTAAGATGAAAACATCTTATTATCCCTTAATCAGCAGAAAAACACCACAAAGACATGATTCATGTGTTCCTCTGAGCCAGATTAAAACTGTCTGTTCATTTCTCAGCCTGTTTTCACATGTATGAATGATTCTGAATATTTTTTTTTATCCTTATTTTCACTTTTTTCACTTCTTTGCCTATTGCAAGCATTTTGAATGTTTTTTTTAAACCTTCAACATGTTTTTAACCTTTTACTATATATATATATATATATATATATATATATATATATATATATATATATATATATATATATATATATATATATATATATATATATATATATATATATATATATATATATATTAGTGTAAATAGATTAAAAAAAAATAACTAATTAATAATCCTTGTTTTTCTAAAATTAATCGCAGTTAATCACAATTATTTCCACCTAACATTAAAGCTTTTAAATATATTTTTATATTGCAATAATTTCGCATTCAATCTTCAAATGTACAATGTACAAACAACATGAAGACAGTATATTTTTAATATTTCTTTAATGGCATCTTTTTTTATGATTGAAGGCCAGCATCACTGATATCAATACTACTGATGTCTCTATAAAATAGTTTTTCCCCTGACTATTTAACCATTGACTGTAGCCATTCAGCATTACAGTATAATTGAGAGCTATCAATTTTAAAATTTATTAGACTTAACTTATAATTTAAGTGAACTTAAAACAATCTTCACATGAACCCATTATAATAAATGACATATTTACCTAGCTGTGCCCTTCTGCAGAAATATACAGAAAATGAATAGTTACCAAACACTAAATTCTAAATTAAATATAGATGAACCTCTTAAAGCTATAAAAGTTATTGATTTCCTCTTTTTTTCTTTTGTTCTTGGATTAATAGACATCACAGCAGCTGGTTATTAGCTTATTTTTCTGCTGTAGCTTTAAAAGCTGCTGCTGCTGAACGTGACGCGGATCTGACATTTTCTCTTATTCTTATTTTCTCACAACTCTCTTTACCTTTTCTGACCCACTTCAGGTCTTAAAGTCTCTGCTAATGAGCGGACGAGTTGAATCAGGTGTTTTAGATGAGGGAGACAGTGCTGGGGTGCCTCAGGACAGTTTTTAAAACCATTTCAGAGACATGTTCTTAAATGTGACGCATATATAACATATTGCATGCATGCACGCAGTTTAAAGGCAGCTTTAATCGCCTTTTTGGTAACGTCATGCCTTAACTGACGGCATAACTAGGACATTGCATGCACGTAGCTTTTTTCGCTGTTTGATATGAAATGATACAGGCTACAGGGCGCGCCGGCATCTTTGTGCGTGTATTTTAAGAGCGCGCACTACAAGCACAGTGTCTTTTCCGTGCTCGTTTAACTCGCCCCTGGCGCGGAGGTGGCGTTAGAGCGCGCGTCTGAAACGTCTCCCGTTTGTTTTGGTCATAAAGACGTTCTGCATCTAAATAAACGCAATCCTTTTCAAGAAAAAAGAGACGGAGGCAGCAGTCGTGAATGGGGTGGCCAACCCAACCCCGCCCCTGCGTTGAGTCGTTAAATATTTTAACGTGTTAATCAGAATAAAATAATCGCATCGTTAACATTATTTGACACCACTAATATACATATATATATATATATATATATATATATATATATATATAATTTTCATTATTTATTGATTAATTGATTGATTGATTGATTGATTTAGCATCTAAAAATAGGTCATTTTGCAAATCACCAGATTAGTTTTTCAAGACACAGGGCTGTTTAATTACAGTCAATGGAGTTGCTACATGCAAATGTTTTATTGTACCATTTCTGGTTTTGTTGCAATTAACAAGCAACAAGGGTTCTATGTGGCTTAATAAATAGTCTTATGTTATACTTTTTTTAGAATTTGTGTGTATTTTAATATTTACTGCCTGTGTCAGTTGCATAAAAAGGCTTTCTCTAGACTTACAAGTCTTTTTGTTGTTGTTGTTGTTGTCTCTTTAAGACTGGACATAACTTTTTCATGTCAGTTACACAAAAAACATAGCTTGGTCTAATTTGAATCCAAAAAGTAAGAAAGATTGATTACACCTTGAATAACTGCTAGTTAGTCACTATGTTAATACTGTGTCTTAAAAACTAGTCTGACCAAGTTTATGCACTTGCAGTTCATTTATTAAACTAACATTAAAAACTGCTTCAAATGCAGAGTTAGCCTGGTGCATTCCTTTAAAGATGCATCAGAATATTATTGACTGGTTATTATTGACTGTGTGAACGGTGGGGATGCTTGAGTATTCACAAACACATCTGGTTTAGTGTAAGTACGCATACAGTTTGTCTGCCGCACTGGCGTTTATGACCTCGACGGGATGAATGGGTCGCGTCACGTGACTCGAACACACGCAAGCGGCCTGCCATAAGGTCTACATAAAATTTTAAATGACCTATTCATAAAACACAACACACAAATCACTAAACACAGGTACGCCTCGACACTCCATAATCCGCCGCATTAAAGCCTTTCATTTACCGAAGGGTCTCGCGAGCCGCTCAGGGTCAAGCTGATGGCTGTGCTGCCGCACATGCTCAGTGCGTGCCGCTGATTAATTCCTGCTCGCGTCTGCTTTGTCTTCTCCAGCTCGCTGAACAAGTTCATTTCGTCTGATGAGTTCACACAGGGGTCAGGATGGTCCTCGATTGAAAAAGCGCCGCAATTAGACTGCGCTACAAAGCCAGAAGTTCCTCCCGCTTTCGAGCGATCCTTCAGAAGTATTCTGGCATTGTCTCAAAAAGTGTTTTTTGTTTTAAACGCACTAGAACAGCTTCTTGTTCGCTGAAAGCAATCAAAACGGACAGGTAGCGGGATATTCGCTGTTTGGTTGCGTTCCAGGGAACGAGAACGAAGCAATTTGCTTTTGTCTGTGCGTTCGGGACGATCCAGTCAGTAGCCTGGCACGCTTAGCGTTTAGTATCGCCACTTCTAAATCAAAGGAAAACAAAAACTATTTTTGATTTCTGCATGGTTGGCCATCTGTTACTATACATCTGAATTTCACAATCCAATTCTCAGAAGCGTTGGCTTCAGCCGGTTTCCCTCCTCCTCAGTCAATCATGAAAATGACTGCCTCTCCGGCGTCGTGTGAAGAAGCACGGGGCTTCATCAAAATGCTCAATCGAAGGTAATTTAAAGTCAGCGCCACAAACGGCTGTTTAAGGTGGGCTCTGTCGCGCGAAGCTTGGGAAGAGATGACAGGAGGCGTTTTACCATTTAAAAGGATAGCGGAATAGATTTCGCACCTCAACAATACTGTAAATAAATCTGGCCGTGCGTTTGGACGGCTGCCATGAGAAGGGTGTGACTTTCAAGTAGCTGTGCATTAATAAATCACAGGCCTTGCAATGGGCCCAAACTGCTGCTTTCTGCTCGTATGGGGCTGTTGGCGTCTTTACAAATGAATGTTGGTCTGAAAACACAGCGTTATGCATTGCAGTATGGGGACAGAAATAATTGAAATGCTATCTGTGATGAGTAGTTTGTTCTAAAGCGTATGTGTGTGGTGGAGATGCAAACACTGTAAATTCATTTTGTGCTGCAGAATGTCATGCAAAAGCATGTTGCGAGCATGCATTTATTTGATCGTGAGTGGATTTTAAATTTGCATTTATCAAATTTGATACAAAGCAATTTGCAGTGTAGGATGCATTCCCTGGGAATCAAACCCATGACCTTGATGTTGCAAACACTATGGTTGCATGTTTTATGACATTGCTATGTGATTGCTAGATAGTCAGGGTTGTTTCTTACTAGTACAACAGTCCAGTCAAGTCTCTAGATGTGTTTGGGTCCCCAATTCGTAAAACACCAATTCAAGTTTTATTTTACACTAGTTGAAAGTCTGATCATTGAGACCAGGCTTATTATCAAAAACAAATTAAAAAAAAAAAAATCAATCAATAAAATATTTTACCAAAATAAGAGGGATCATACAAAATTGAAATAAACAAAAGTGAAATATCTTATTCAGGTCAGTACCAAATAAAAACTAATGTGTTTTGTATGTATTGTAAAATTACAAAAAAAATACACAAAAATAATAAAATTGCAATTAAAATTAAACTAGAACATAAAAATAATAATAAAAAGTTAAACAAAAACCACTCAAAATATCAACTAAATCTAGATATATTAATTGCACAATTTATAATGCAAGCTTATTTATTTATTTATTTTGGCAAAAGGATATATAAATAACTGTGTTTCCACTGTTATTAATATTGTAAATCTAGCAAAGACTTCATATATTTTATGTATAACTATAATATCAGTGACACTAAAATAACACTGATTGAGAAACACATCTCATGCTTTCAGGTTCATTTACTTAATTGTCTCTCTCTTTTTCTAAAGGAATCATTCGTGTCGTAGCTTTCGAGGCAGTATTGATGTCTGTCTTAGCAAGTGCCTCTAAATAGCTCATCATTCTGTAAGGCTTTGATACAGAAGATAGATTCTGCGTGTCATATGCAGGCCTTTAATGCCGGCCGTATTAACCTCGTCTAATGCATTAGCATTTTTACGGCCTCGACCGGCAGATAATATTGAGTCCTCTCGTGTGGATTATGGCAGACTTTACCCGCTCTGCTCTGGGCCTGTCTCGCTTTCAACAGAAAGTCAGACAAAGAGAGCGCTCTATTCCTCTGAAGTCAGTTCATCTCCATCCAGCCAAAGACCCTGGGCTTCTGTCTATCGAACAAAACTCAGCAAATTGGTTCCTGAGGTTCATATCTTTCTCAGCTGCCTCACCTGGGACAAGAGGAGGAATTGCCTCGTAGGCTCCAACCGCAAGCCCAACTTTCTTTCTCTTCTTTCTTCTCTGATCCCGACGCTATTTGAGAGGCGTTTCCCTCGGCGTCGTCAAACAAGGTTTGCTCTGGCTCATGCATTTTTTAAGTCGACGCAAACTCCACTAACCTCCAGTCTGTTTATCAAAGCTTTGGAGCGAGCTGCGTACCTGCTTGCTGTTATTCCAGAGCTAGAGGCCAGCACTGGCCTATTTGTAAACAAGTGGAGGACGACAGCAACACATTAGTGTCACCTCGCTGTAAATTCAGCAGCAGGAAATGCCAAGACGGCTTTGCATGATGCAGTAACACTGGGATCAATAATTCATCAGCACTTGCTCAGATCGAGGCGTCTCATTAAGGCGATCGGCGAAAAAGCCGCGACTCGAAATGCCAAGAAAGGGGTCAGTGCCGTTTTACACCAAAGGACTCGCCACAAAGCCTCTACAGTTTGTTTTCATCACTTATTTATCGGCTAAACTAATGTTTTTCACTATTTTCCGCACTAAAAGCAACGGTCGCTTGGCCTTAGAAGCGTGTTTGTAATCCTTTCACCTTCAGAGCCAGAGCACACTCTAAAAAAACAACCCAATTCGGGTTATTTTGGCAACCCAACAATGAACAAACCCAGCGTTGGGTTATTTGAACCCAGCAAGTGTAAATCTTTGACTCAGCATGCTGGGTTGTTTTAATGAACTCAAATATTGATTGAAAATTACTATTGCTGGCTTAAAATGAACCAAAAATAGGTTGGAAATTAAAAAGCAGACACAGAATTACAAGAGGCAACAGTAATAATCAAACCGTGAGCATTTACTGATAAGTGAAAACACACATGGTCAAAAATATAAGACAAATTATGCAGCATAGTTTTCAACTTTGCATACATTAAAACTCATTTAACAAGCATTTTAGAAATAAAAATATAACATTTAAAAGTAAGATTTTAATTCAAGTGTATTAAACGGTTCTCTGTTATATTGCCGATTCTCATGCCGGTGTGTCGCTGAAATCTGAGCCAGTGATGGGCTGCTGTTCGGCGGGGAGAACATATTTTAACATCCGAATTAATTAGAAGCAGCATTATAGCAGTATTAATAAAATAACCCAGCATTTTTAGAGTGCAGGGCCTTTCCTCCTGCTCCAGCAGGAAAATGGGTTTCTATTTATGGGTCTGTATCGCTGATCGTAGCTCATAGCTTCCTTTCAGGGCCGCAGTCGCCATCGCAGGCCGAGCACTGATCGGCGCCCAGAGATGGGCTGATGGCCTCCAATCTGCCAGCACCATGACGGCTGTTTTGCTGATACTATCAAGTAAATTCTATCACTGTCACTGTTGATTTCTTATCCCGCTGCTCTGTGCTTGTCACTTGCCCTTCCCCAGCCCGCGTTACGCCTCTGCAATGGCCTGGAGTGGCCTTATCACATGCGTTTCATCCTTTAAAACATGCCCGCTAATACAGCAGGTTGGAATGGCATATTTAAAAGCATTTCTGTTTAAAAAAGACCTTTTGCAATGGATGATGCATTTCCACAGTTAGTAACATTGCAAACGTAACAAAGGTTTTTTTTTGTTTTTTTTTTTGAAAAAGTAATTCTACTTTGCATTTCATTATCTTGGAATTAAATTACAGACAACTAGTTAACACTACTTTTTTTTTCACTTGCCACTGGAGCAAATAAGAACACAAAACCTATATTTCTTGTAGTTTGTGTGCATAACAATAGAAGTTTGACCAAATACGATGATTTTTTAATGTGAAAAGCCAAAAAAATCCACCTAAAGTGTTACCATAATGCACATACATACATATTAATATTGTAATTGTATTGTTGTTATATAAAATATATAATAATAAATATTATTAAACTAAAATTGTTATTATGAAATAGTTTACAAGTCAGTAGTATTATATTTCTTTATTGATTTGTATAATTTGTGAATGAATAAGTAAATAAATAAATGCATGTTTTTTTAACTGAAATAATACAGGTAATCATTTAGATTATTAGAGAACATTACTTACTATTAACTAATCACTTATTAGCATTCATATTACTAGTATATGCATACTGGCTGTTTATAAGTACTTATAAATCACATATTAATGCATGACCATATTCTGGATCACTTAACCCTACCCAATAACTTAACATAACTACTACAGCAACTACCTTACAATAAACAGCAAACTAGGAGTTTAATTAATAGACTTTTAATTAATAGTGTTTATGTGATTATTCCCTTATCTAAAGTGTTACCATAATGCACATACTGTTTCATGGGCAGTAAAATAAAAAATAAAATAAAATAAATAAATTAAACAAACAAACAAACAAATAAATAAATACCTAAATAGATAGTATTTATTTATATATTTATTTATTTAAAAAGTGATGGCCAGTAAATCCTCTCAAGTCACTGGCCATTGGCAGGTGTGGCGAAATATTAGTTTTAGTCCTTGTATAAGAATTATACATTTAAAAAAAGTGAAAGGCAAACAAAATACAGACTTTCCCTTGTGCATTCATATAAATTTAAACCTAAAACCATGATGTTGTTTGAAATGCATTCCCATACGCCCAAAACAGCACTTTTATTGCGCGTGACACATCAACAATATCACGTCGCATGCTCTTCAAACAAAACTCCTCCGACAACAGCAGCGAGGAAGAGAGATGGCGAAACAAAGGTGTAGTTATCCCGATATCACAGGCGAGCGGAGATGACAGATAGCTTATTGTCTGAAGCGGGGAGTCGAAGTCAGGGAGGCACCTGTAAAAGAGCGCAGTTGAAAGAGATTATTGCCTTCAAATCTCCCTCACTTTCATTAAGTGTTCAAGCTGACAGCAGTGGGGTTTGTAAACAGCACTGTTGGCTCAGTGGCTAGAGATAAAGAAGCCCGAGTCTGCGTCTGACGAGATGTGCACACAGATTCTCTACAGTTGGCAAAGCCTATAAAAGCCACGGCAGGATTAAAGGAGAAGAGAGGGCTACATCGGAAGTGACTGCTGTACGACTCGAGAGCACAGCGAGATGAAGAAGTGTTTGGAGAGCGCTTAGACCCAAATTTAACAGAGCTGTCATTGGGCCTCATATTTAATAAAGCGCTCAGCCCAGGGTAGTTTAACCCAACAACTCAATTACGCTGGGCTCAATTAATGTTTTATGACGGCGTACTCCTTTATCTGCGGGCGAAACACGAGACCAGTTGGTTTTTTTAGTGCACAATTGTAGTATACACTGCAAAAATTATTTTCTTGCTTAGTATTTTTGTCTTGTTTTCTAGTATACTAAGCAAGAAAATCATATATATTTTTATTTTTTATTTTTTTAATTTATTATTTTTTTTTTTTTTTTGCAGTGTAGAGGCCAGCGGTTCTTCTACAAGGAGAATAATTATAGTTTGCTTTCATGATGTGGTTATAACAGTGTAATAATGTGGTTATTACATGGTAATAGAGGAGAAACTAATAAAGCGGTCGCCTTGTGTCTGCTGGAGGAGGCGACTAATCCCTGTTTACCAGCTGGCTCTGGCTCTGACCAAATATGGGCATCCTGTGAGTGCACAGGAAATGATGCGGCACACCTGCTTTCCACGGAGACGGCTGATTGGTGCATGCTGTGTGTTATGTTAATCTGCCAAGAAAGAGAATCGTCTGTGAGGAACCCGCTCTGGAAACACACTAGACAAATGCTGTTGTTATGGGATTTAAATCAGACATTGAGAGTGTTTTATTAGATTTATCTCTTAGTCTGATTCAAGAAATTCAAAAAGAACCAGTTGCTGCATAAAAACATAAACTTTTGTATATTTTAAGTTTGTGTAAATTAATTATGAACCGAATGGCTCTTTGGAGAACTGATTTACAAAACAAATAATACACAGAAAAATAAATATTACACCTGAAAACTAACATATTTAAAATATTTAAATATATTTAAATATTCTAAAATATTTTATTAGATTCATGGCATCAGCATATGCTAAATAAATAAATATAAATAAAAGTTAGCTTGTTAAATGTTAATTTACACAAACTGTACAATTTACATTTAACAAGCTAACTTATTTTTTTTTATAAAATAAAACTTAATATCTTAAGTCATTTTACAAGTAAATGCATCTTGATTCAAGAATGTTTAGATATTTATGCTAGAAAACAAGACAAAATACTAAGAAAATTATGTTTTGCAGTGTACTGATGGAAATAAACATTATATCTAAAACAAACAGTAAAACTGAATAAATAAAATTTAAAACAAACATCTTTAATATTTTATTAGATTTATGTGATTAACACTTCTTTTATGTTAGTTGGCCTGATTTATGAAATTCAAGTAGAATTGTTGTTATATATTTTTTTATGCATATTGTGAAGTTTGTGTAATTAAATTGGGAACTGATTGGCTGTTTAGAGAAAAGCTTTACAAAACAACTACTGATAGAAGTAAATATTATGCCTAAATCAATTTTTGAAATTTAGGATTAAGAGGATTAAGATTAAAATAGCCTGTAAACCACAAATAATATTTTATTAGATTTATGTGAGCGACATATGCATGCATAAATGAATGAATGTAAATAGCTGTGTTTATTTATACATAAATTGTTAAGTTTGTGTAAATGAATTAGGAATTTAATGGTTTTTTTCTTTCTTTCTTTCTTTTTTTTTTTTTTTTGAAACAACTATATAAAAATATCATTTATAAAAAAAAATAAAAATCTGCAAATAGTCACAAAATATCACATATTAAAATATCACATTTTAAATTATTATGCTGCATGGTGTCAATTTAATTTCTCTCTGTTTGCACTGAAGGCATCACTTTCTTCCATGTTTAGTTGTTAGGTTGAGCGCTGTGTGAGGATTGTGTGATGATGTGTATTGTTGTGGTGTTTGTGATTTAGTCGTGTGTAACACTGGCTCTGTTTGCAGGCCGGAAACTCAAAGTGAAACCCAACTCTGCTCTACACAAACCAGGAAAGCATCGCATCCAACGGCACGCAGCGTTCTGCTTGGCAGAGATCAAATATTAAAGAAGGCTGTTGTTTTAATGACTTGGCTTTTGAGATCCTGATAACGTTTGCCCGGACGAAGCACAATAACTAAAATGGCTGATGCACGATCCAAATCTATGAAATCCTACCTGGAAGGTGCCCTGATCGCCTGCGGATGAACGCCGAATCTATTTCCTATCGTCCCGTTTTAACAGCCTCGCCGGATTCATTTCAGTGCTGTAAATGAAACCCAATTTGGTCCTATCAATATTAATGCCGTAGATGACGTCGAACGACCGAAGACCTTGGCAGAACGGAGGAAAGATCAGTAAATAAAGGATCAGAGGCACTTTTGCTAGAGAGGCTTTGGAGGCTGTATTGTTAGCATGCCAGCTGTTTTAACACAATCAATGGCATTGATTCCTCAGACGCAGCTATAGCTCATGTTCATTTATTACAGCCCCATGCGCTCCTGTACCTTTGGCTCTTCCGCTGGGTGTTGGATAGAGCCGTCGGCCTGTAAAGTAAGAGTACAGCTGCCTGCTTTCTGATAAAGGCCGCTTGTTTCACACGCTGACGTTGATTTGTTGGGTATCGTGTTAAAGGATGTTAATAGTCCGCTGGGTTCTGCGGGCACACGTGTTTTTAACGCTGGCCAAAGACCGCAGTCTCTTAAATGAAACTGGTCTCTTGAGATTGGGCTGTGTTTCTGCTGGGGGTCTTTATTAGAGCTCAGGCTGTTTCTGTCAATCCAGCAGAGCCGTCTGACATCAGCACAATAAAGGATGTTTGATCACCTCTCATCGCATGAGAAACCAATTCAACCAACACTAATTTTAGATTATTTTTTTATTTGCAAGATTTATTGATTTGTTTGTTTGTTTTCAGTTTATTTTTTGCACATTTTATGCACTGTGAAAAATACATTTTAAAATTGTAAGTAAAACAAAGATTATTGGAGTGCGTTTTACAAGAAAATTGCTGGTTTAATTCTGTGTTACGTATTTTAGTAGTTATTATCTCATGCAATTTCTGAGTAAAATTATTTTCAAAATAAATCCTGCAATTTTTAAAATGATGATGAAGATGATGATTTTTACTATAGACAATACTTTTTACAGTATTGCAGGCTTTTGATCCCCCAGACGTGTGAAAAGCTGGTGTCCAGTAGTGGTTTAGTTTTACTATAGTACAACTGACTTTTCATGTAAGTCACAAATAAGCCGTTATTGTGACTATTTATAAAGCTCACCATATTTTTATTCCATGTAATGCAGTACAGTCACAGTAGATCACAAGACACATGCACTGTAAAAAATTTTTTTTTTTTTTTTTAGTTGTAAATTAAGCAAAAATTATTGTAGCACATTTTACAAGAAAATACTATATTCAGTCTTTCTGCTTCAGATATTTCATGGTTAATTCAGTGTTACTTGCTGTTTCTTTGTAATTATTGGTATTCATAAGGCATTTCTAAGTGAAAATTGTAAGTAAATTATAAGTAAATCATATGAATTACTATGAAATAATTTTTATATTTTCCATATTCAGTATCTCCCAAACACTACTATTATCTTTAAAAGTGATTTAGGCCATCTTTCTGTGTAAAACACTTTCTCTCATGCTCCCTTTTTTTTTTTCTTCTTTTTTTTTTGGTTGATTAGTGATGTTAAATAATATTTTTGACTTGGATAACTGCACTTTTTAAAAATTTTTTATTATTATTATTATTATTATTATTATTATTATTATTATTATTATTATATCAGAGTTATGTATTATAGATTATTATAGTATAGTATAATACTTTCATTGTTCTATATTTATTTGAGCATCCCAACCAAGAAACACTAAAATAAATAAATAAATAAATAAATAAATAGTTCTCAAAATTCCCCGCTATCCTTTTAAAAGCAATGTGAATTTAATACATTAAACATAATATCTGCTTAGCTAATAGTAGATGTTGCATTACTACTACTACTAATAATAATAATATAAAAAGTTGTAGTTATTTATTATTATCTTGCTCACTCCCTTTTTTTTTTCTTTTTTTTTTTGGACATTTGAAGTGGTCCAGTAATTGTATAACAAATGTGTAATTATTTGACTATTTATACATACAATACAGTACAATCAGAGTAGATGAAAAAAAACCCTAATCTTTAGCACATTTAAACAGAGTAAAATTGTTCTCAACATACAGAAAGAAGCCATATATATATATATCCGCTGAAAGCTGCCTCTCTCTCTTCTCTCAATAATAGCATATCCATCAGAGGTGACTGGATCAATAATTGTGTTTTGGCCCGGGTCGTCTGTCAGATGGCATGTCATCAGTGACAGACAAATATCATAATAGGCAAACTGTACGAGAGGCTGGACTCTATTGATCCGCTCTGAGTTAAAGCTACACAAGAGCTCAGAGCCCGAGGAGAACGCCTCCTTTTGTTTATCATCTCCAGATATATCGGAAAACCCAGGAATGCCACATTAGCGGCTTTTCTCAGCGTTTCTGGGCAAATGAAAAGCAAGGCCTGTGAAAATCCATCAGTGGTTCTGTCATCCGGCTCGCATGCAAACACTGGCGTTCTGTAGGGTGATGTCTGAAACACCACGTTTGGCTGATGGATTGTGTGTACATACAAGTACTCTGGGGCTATTTGATTAACAGATAATTGCCTTTTAGATTTAAATGATACTGCCAATATGTTTAGCGTAAGTAGGAATGATGGGGCTCGCTGAAATCATTATCCCCAGGTGTGTTATTAGTGGAAGGTTAATGTCTCGTGGTCCACATGTACAACAATTTGTAACCGTTTTGGCCTACATGACTAACACACAACATGTGCTCGACTGTGTATAACGGCGTTTCTGTGGCTCTTCAAAACTCTTTATTCACCCTTACATGAATTAATGCTTAAAAAGATCCTAAATCAGAGCAGAAAGTCTTGTAAATGTAAAAGTATTTTAGTAAATGTTGCATGCACTGCAAAAAATATATATTTTTTCAATATAAATGTATAAACATCCTTAAATTAAGATAAATTTACTAGAGATGCAAAATTAATATATGAAGTATTGTTTTATGAAAAACTGAAAAAATAAAAAATAATAAGTGAATTTATGCTTAAAGCAAGAACAAATATCTGTCAATAGGAAATGGAAACCTGTTTCCCCTTGAATTAAGTTGATTTTTCTGAGCCCACTGGCAGATATTGTCATGGGTCGTGGTTGTAGAGAATGCGCACGGAGAAGGAGTAAACAAAGATTCTTTTAATAGTCATCAACACACGAATTCCATTGAAAATAACATTAAACCAAGACAAAGATAAGGGAAGAACTGAGGACTTATAAAGAAATGGAACAAAGGAACAAACAAGATGATTAATACAAAACAGGTGAATGGAATAAATGATGATTAACAAATGACAGGAAACAAACCAAATAAGGGCAAAACGGAACTAAACAGGAACACACACGTGACAGATATCGCCCCCCCCCCCCGGAAGGCGTGTCTCGCGCCGTAACAGTCACATCAGGGACCACATCAGTCACGTGCGGGTGCCCTAGAGGCTGGAGCAGGGCGGAGACAAGGGAGGCCTCCAGTGCAGATCAGGGGATTCAGGTGGCCATGGCGGATCAGGAGATTCAGGGAGCCATGGCGGATCAGGAGCCTCAAGTAGCCATGGCAGATCAGGGGTCTCAGTGGCCTTGGCCCTTGGCCCGGCCACACAGGCCATGGCTATATGCCCCCCCCCCCAAATTTCCTTGGGGAAATCAAAGTCTGGAGGGCACTCAGGAGGCGCGGGCACTGGAGGGCGCTCTGGAGGCGCGGAGCTGGATGGGACCAGCGGAGACGTAGGAGACGATGGAAGGCTGGACGGGACTGGCCCTGGAGGAGCAGGCTCTGGAGGGCGCTTGCAAGGAGTGGAGCTGGCCAATTTGGGGAACTCAAGAAACAGAGGGCTGGGCAGGACCAGCAGAGGCGAAGGAGACCTAGGAGACGGAGAAAGACTGGACGGGACCAGCGGAGACGAGGGAGACTCTGGGGTGAGGATAGGCGCAGAGAACTCCAGGGGTAGCGCCATATCCATGAGCACTGGAGCAGGTGCCGGAGTGCTTGACATTCCCGCGAACGGTGGGCTTGAGTGAGCCGCGGATGGCGGCGGACTTGCGTTGGCCATGGACGGTGGCGGGCTTGAGGGAGCCGCAAATGGCGGCGAGATGGAGAGGGGAGCGGCTGACGGGCTGGACGGCGGGCTGGTTCTGGATCGGGACCGGACACTCTCCAGACACCGGAGGATCCCTTCCCTCCAGCTCAGTCCTGTGGTGTCTGGGAGGTCTACGGGGCAATGGTAATTGTCCCCGATCCAGAACAAGGAATTCAGCGTGGTGTCATCTAGCTCTGTACTCCGTAGCTTTGTGTGTGTGTGTGTGTGTGTGTGTGTGTGAGAGTGTTGTTGTGTGTGTGTGTGCGTGTGCGCGAATGCGTGCGCGTGAGCGTGCGTGTGTGTTTGTGTGTGCGTGTGCGCGAATGCGTGCGCGTGCGTGTGCGTGTGTGTTTGTGTGTGTGTGTGTGTGTGTGAGAGAGTGTTGTTGTTGTTGTGTGTGTGTGTGTGTGTGTGTGTGTGTGAGAGAGTGAGTGTGTGCGTGCGTGCGTGAGTGAGTGAGTGTGCGTGTGCGCGAGTGCGTGCGTGTGTGTTTGTGTGTGTGTGTGTGTGTGTGTGAGAGAGAGTGAGTGAGTGCGTGCGTGAGTGAGTGAGTGTGCGTGTGCGCGTGAGCGTGCGTGTGTGTGTGTGTGTGAGAGAGAGACAGTGAGTGAGTGCGTGCGTGAGTGAGTGAGTGTGCGTGTGCGCGTGAGCGTGCGTGTGTGTTTGTGTGTGTGTGTGAGAGAGTGAGTTTGTGCGTGCGTGCGTGAGTGAGTGAGTGTGCGTGTGCGCGAGTGCGTGCGCGTGAGCGTGCGTGCGTGCGTGTGTGTGTGTGTGTGTGTGTTAGCGATCGCTTGAATCTGTGATGGTTTTGCATGGATTTGAAAAAACCAAAAGAGCCTGGAGGCTGAAATGAGCCATCTTTTATTTGACAGATTTAAGCGCGGTCCGAAGCGGAGTGAGCGTCCGACAGCAGTGCAGCGGTATGGCGGGATTGATAAAGCGCAGGCCTCTGGGTTGCATAAGAGGATTGTTCGCGAGTGATCCAGGGGCCTTCTCCGCTCCAGCCTGCCAGCTGGGCCCCGTCTGCGGCTCTCATCTGCGCAGCTCACAGGCCTGCTTTCAGAGCCAGCCAATGTCACATTACTGCGCTGTCCAAATACACTCATCCAGAGGCCTGCATCACCACAGGCTCTCACTTCAGCTGAGGAAACCAGAGATGTGCTGTCTGTGAGGCTCAGACTATAACGTGACATATACTGAAATATGATGGAGAGAAATGAACTATATCTGCACCTGCTGTATTTGTCCTCTAACATAATGTGTGTTTCTATCATTCAGTATAGATCAAGCCGTTCAAAATAATGAGAAATATTGACAAATCTGTCATTCATATTGATTAATGAATGAATCAACACTAAATGACAGTCTAGTTTCTTGAACTATCATCACAGTCAGACTATTGAATGCTCATGGTTTTATCAAATTAACTATTTTTGATCACACATGTGTATTAAGTGCAGAAGCCAGTTTCATGTTGTTGCTACTAATAAGACTTACTCCGTTAGAAATTTAATTATCTAAAAATTCCAACATTTTTTTTTTTACTTTTGTGTGACAGAGTTCATCAATAGTTAAAATATGATCAGTATTACATAGCTTAATGAATGAATGAATGCATGCATAAAAATCAATCAATCAATCAATCGATCAATCAATCAATCAATCAATCAGTATTTATTTATGCATTTATTCATTCACATAACTTCATTCATTCATTCATTTGTTAGTTAGTTAGTTAGTTAATTAATTAATTAAAATAAATAAATAAATAAATCCATTCAAATAAATAAATAAATAAATTCAAATAAATAAATAAATCTTATACAATGCAATGCAAAAAAATAAAAAATAAATAAATAACTTTCACCAGGAGCTTTCTTTAAAGGATATATATTTACATGTCAGATTTTCTCAAGTTTAATATATATTTTTTTGTCTTTAAAATTGAGTTATGTCTTTTAGGGGCACTAGAAGATAACGCACGCTCATAATTTTGATAAAATATCATGATTGTATAAATAAACTGACAGCTCCTCTCGCAACAAATCTGGGAAGTATTTGCTCATTTAATCATTGCATTCAAACAGAAGCTGCAACACATTCGGTCCCGCCGGACCGTTCATACTTGACCAGCGGCCAATCTGCCGAAGGAGGCCTGCTTCCAGACCCTGCTCCCTTTTATTTGATTTTCTCAGTGGCTGCGCTAAACCTTTATTTCTCCCCTGATATTTGATGGGATTAATTGTATGCAACACACACACACATCCATTTTTAATTAGCTGAAGTCTCTGGTAGACTCATCGATACCGTGGTGCATCGATGAACCAGTGTGTATCTGCTGCTGAACCTGCTGGAACTGAATTTACTGTTGTTCTCGCGCAGACTTGGGATGTGCAAATGGCCCATGTCCAAACTCTGATCACAGATCAATGAACATTTAGCACTGCTCTAGAAGACTAAAGCGGGACGGAAAACAAACAGCTTCATATCGAACAGTCTGAGCAGATGAACACGTCGTGAAACGCTCAGACTGAGGAGGATGAAGTGTTGCGCAGGTTAATGGGACTCCAGGATAATACCTTTACTTCCAGCAGACCCACACTGACATTTTCCCCTTTTCAAAGTAATCTGGGAAACAAAACAGAGAGATGTGCTGTCAGATTATGGATCCAGCTAGATATCAGAAAGGCAGAATCACTGAGCTTCTTGTGAAGTACATCATTTAATTTTATTGTTTTTCAGATTGGAAAAAAAAAAAAAAACCTATAATGTTATCTTTAAAATTAAATACAAAAATTAATTGCTCCACTAATAGCATCAATTCTGTCACACACTGTCAAGGTTGTTTTAGCACCTGATTCATTAAAGGAATTATGCAAAACTATAAACACAAAATTATGCAAACACAGTCAAAAAGCATCACTGCGATCCGGACTGCTGAATCAGCTCTTTAAAACACTGGAAATGCGCTCATTTATCCACTGTAAAAAAATAAAAAAGAAAAAAAAGAAAAATAAAATCTGCCAGAACATTATCCGTTAAGTTTACAGGCATTTCAAGTCAAGTCATCTTTATTTCTGTAGTGCTTTATATAATGCAGATTTTAAAAATGACAATATTGTCATTATTCAGCTCAAGTCAGAATTGATTCAGTTTGAGTCATTTTGAGTCATTTCAATTCAATTCAAACTTAAAACTATATACAGTGCAATGCTTAATTCAAAATACATGTAAAATGGGTAAAATATAGAAAATGGTTACGCTTTATTTGAGTTACACATTATAGTAATAACAGTTAATTGTGTGTAATTTCAAGTAACTAACCCTAAACAAACCCTGACCTTAACCCTTTAGTAAGTTAATATTACTGAATATTTATTTGTGCAATTGCACTGTACAGCAGCACAATACAATAAAGTGTAACCTGGAAAATGCCATTTGCTCAGAAATTATGCCTCTCTTTTCTTATTGTGCACCATGCATCTAGGTATGTATGTTGCACATAAGTAGGAAGTGAAAAATCTATTAGATCTATTTTAATCTATTTTATTAAAAATCTCTTTTTAATAAAATTCCATAGCATTAATTGCAACAGGCATTTATTTTTTTATTTTTTTATTTGTTTGTTTGTTTGTTTGGTTGGTTGGTTGCTTGTTTGTAAATGAACTGCAATCTATAATACACCTTGGCAAGGCAAGGCAAGGCAACTTTATTTATGTATCATCTTTTCTACATAATGGTAATTCAAGGTTCTTTACCTTTAAAAAAAACATAATAATAATAATAATAATAAAATAATAATTAAATAATCACAACAGATGCATTATAAATAGAAATAACAATAAAAGCAAAGACTAAAAAAATATTAAATGTTGATTTAAAATATATTAATTTAAGTGTAATATGTTAATCCCTATAGAAATGAGACATTGGCAGTGAAAATAATGATTTTCTTTGAGTCTCTATTGCTGTAGCAGTGCAGTAACATTCACTTCCTGTCTGTCTCTCTCTTCCTGTGGACGTTTCTGATTGTGTTCAGCGATTCTGTCAGCCTTCTGTTTTTCAGGATGCCTGTTATGAAAAAGTTTAACATCGTTTACATTTGACAAATGCATGATATCTTACGACCTGACTAATAAAGCTAAAGTTTGTGCACCTAAAGTTTAACGTGCTTTCATCAGTCGCCGAGGTTTTTCCAGAAGCGATCACGATATTTTATTTCATTCTTATAAGCTCTGTGAAACCCGAGGCTTTGATTGATTGGCTCGGCGTGGTTTCGAACGGCTCTGTGTTTACATGGCATTCTCCGCTTCAAAGTCGGGTCTGTCCGACGCGACGCATCGCGTGCCAACGCTTCCCTCTCTGTTGTGGCATTTCGTACGGCGTTTGCGTCTGGCACCCTAACATTTCATCGCGATGGGCTTTCTCTGAAGTCATCGAAACGCTCCCACTCTCTGGCTGACCTTTTGAACCTGTCGCTCCGAACGCGCCGTTCCCGAGCCACTTTAAATGTCACCTTACTTGTGCTCAAACATTGTTTATTTGCAGTCCCAGACATGCAACCCGATAACGCCACAAAAGAGTGGGTGCGAGACCTGCGCCGACGGTTATATGTCAGTATCCTCATAGCTTTTCAGCCGTCCGAACTGTACAAAAGCGTCCTCGTTCAGAAACCCGGGCGAGGTCAGTGTGGATTAGCCACAAGTAACCCTATCAGGCCCCGCACAATGCTTACAAAGACCACTGACACTGGCTGTCAACAGACTCTTTGGAGGGAACTCTATCTGCTGTTATTGCACTACCTGGATGAAGACGGCTCGAATAGCCTTTTCCAATTGTGCCTCCTTTTATTTGGCTTTGATTTAAGGCGATTGGCCGTCTGGTGGAGACTCGTCCGGTGCGTAATTCTTGTCGTTTGTGGCCGTTCTCTGCTCACATAGCTCTCTTTGTGCTCGAACTTGCGAGAGGCAGATGAATGAGACAGAAGCTTAATTCTACATGACATGGATTAGGTGTGTTCCCATAGGATCAGCTGCTAGAGCAAACACGAATGAGCGAAGGAGAGTCTGGTTTGCACTTGCTCCTGTGTTTTGTTTTAAGAGGTGCAGCTGTTTGGGCTCCAGAGGGAATCTGTGCTCCTTTTGGAGACCAGAACATCGAAGCACAATCAAGCATTAAACAGAATGCACGTGTGTTTTCTCTTGAGTATCTTGATCCAGAGGTGGACAGTAGTGAAGTATTTTACTCTGCCTTAAAAGTACTTTTCAAGTGTCTGTACTTTATCAGTACAGACTGGAGTGTTTTTCTTTAGAAAACTTTACTTCACAACATTCCAAACCATAATATTGTACTTTTTACTCGTTACGTTTCATATTAAATATCATTTAATACTTAATTGCATTAGAAATCTAGCACTTTCTTACTTTTACTCAAGTAAAAGTAATTCAAAGATTTACAAGAAAGAAGTACATTTTTAATGTCCTTAAGTATTAAAGGTATTAAAAAAAATGTTTGGGATGTAGTGAAGTAAAAGTTTTCCAAGGAGAACACACTCTGATAAAGTACAGATACTTTTTAAATTTACTTGAGTAAAGTAAAAATACTTTACTATACTGTCCACATCTGCTTGATGCATCAGGATTTTATGGATCATATAGTCTGATACAGTGAGAATATGGAGGAAAAGCAGCTCAATTTTACTCAAACCGAGCACAAATTTGCAATTTGCTGCAGATTCTGATATGTATATGGTAAAAAAGTGATCATTGTAATGCTTGTAATGAAAATCAATGAGATAAAAATTATCTAAATATCAGTGGTTGCTCTATATCTCCAATAATATGTCTCAGTAAGATGAGATTGAAATGATCCAAACATATAATGCAATGCAATCCAGTGATGATTGAGAGATGAAGAAATAAACACTCCTCAGAAGATCCTGATGATCAGATTTGAGACTAAAAGATGATTGATGGAGAATCAAGTAAAGCTGAGCTGCTTCAGTCCAGTAAGAGTTCATCTGGAAATATGACTGCAGTTATTCTGACGCTTACTTGATCAAAATCAGTCAAGATTTGACAGCAGAAAGACACGAGAAGCACCAGCTGAAGCTGAACATTTCTACAATTACACTAAAAATGTAAAATGTACATATCAAATACAGTAGGATTTATAGGGTTAAAGACCTTAAATGATTAAGGAATGGGTTGTTAATGTTCAACTGTTTGCCTGTGACAAATGTAAGGACTTATGCAGATTTACAGAATCGTTAACTTTATATATAATATACCTGAGCTGTGATTTAGTCGCTGATCTCACACTCTGAAATCTTTCCTACGCAGAGTTTGAGTTGTTGAGATGTAAGTGTGTCATTTATCATGCTTTCAGATCTCACCGTTTAACCTCTCGACAAATTGTCATTTTAATTGATTAAACTTAGATCAGCCAATGGAAGAGGGTCGTTTAAATCATTAAGCTGCCGTATATCATAAAGCCAGCAGAGTGCTCTCTCTGGCCCTGCAAATATTTGAAAATGATCATTCATAGTCTTCTCTCTCTTCTAAATCCCTGAGCGGACAGTAATGATGAGCCGTCCGGTCGTTACAGTCACTCAGACGCAGAATTCAGCAGGACATGACGAAGACTGGGAGACATAAGAAGCATTTTCCACGTTATCTAAAGAAAAGACACACATTTGTAATCTATAAGTTTTCTTTTTCTTTTTTTTGGGGGGGCCTGTTTCTATTTAGTTATTAAAACATATATTAAATGTGCAACTTTGAATAGTACTCTACAATTAACACACTCTAAAAAATGCTGGGTTAAATATGGACATAACCAGGAATTGGGTTGTTTTGACCCAGGATTTGGGTTAAATGTTTAACCCAACCTTCTGGATAGTAACCCACCCGCTGGTTCTGTCCATATTTTACCCAGCGCTGGGTCGTAGAGTGCATGTTTTCAAGGTGTTACTGAAACGTGTAACATGTATTTATTTATTTGTTTATTTGTTTGTTTGTTTAGTGCTTAAAATTAAATATGTCACTAAGTAATAATAAAAATAACACTGAGTAATAACAAAAATGTAATAATAAAACCTTTTTTAAACTCTTAAAATGTTTTGTTTAGCATATTTTTTTTTTTTTTTTTTTTTTTTACACTTAATCAGTATTTTTGTCTTGTTTTTAAGTACAAATATCTTAAATTATTCTTAAAAT
>JAFVLL020000885.1:84086-97337 GCA_021397915.2 Tor tambroides | reverse complement strand
ATGGTTTCCATAAAAATATTAAGCTGCACAACTTTTCAAATATTTGCACAAAATCAGCATATTAGAATGATTTCTGAAGAATTATGTGACACTGAAGACTAAAGTAAGACTGCATTCAAAAACTTACCGACCAAAAACATTTGAATGTCCACAAGGTTTTTTTTTTAAAGCTTTTTTAAACTTTCAAACAAGCCAACATTCAAAGTTTGTCAAGACAAATGTTATTTTTCTAGTTAAAAAATTACAGTTGTATAAATATGAATGCATAATATTAATTTTGTAAATATTTGAATTTCAATTCTTCTGAATTCTATTTACATATAAATTGCAATTCTGCATCCTTTGTGCCACTAGGAATTTAACATAAATTTAAAAGGCATTCTCCATTCATTTCATGCTTACAAGCCTGATATTTACAGTGGCCCAAAATACATTTGGACATTTAAGCAACCCGTAAAACGTATGAAGAAATAATAATAAATGGTTAAATGACTATAAAGGTTTGTAATTATATATCAATACTTTTCTCTTGTGTTTTAGTTGCAGGTATGTTTCACGCTGTGTAATGGGGTTTAAGCATTAAAGCAGGTCTGAAGGGAAGGATGTGCCCACCCTTCCGTCACGCAGCTGGCTGAGGGGAGTTTCAGAAACCACTCTGCGGGTGCAAATGAGCCGGTATAAATGTGTCATCCAGACGGCAACACGAGCTGAACGGCCCTAACCAAATTAAATGTGCGGGAGTGAGATGGATGGAGAGAGATTTGGGAGCTGAAAAATGCAGGCTGACCTCAGAGCGTGTATGTTTTTTCTGGAGGGTACTCACGGTCAGGTCATTAACAGCCAGGGCAGACACAGCAGAGGAATGTTCTGGTAACTGTGTGATGTAGCTGAGGTCCTCCAGGTCCCACAGGATGCAGGTCTGGTCCAGAGAGCCGCTAATAATCACGCTATGTGCTTCTGATGCTACCAGACACGTCACTGTGTCTGTGTGACCATACAAGGTCTGAGATGGAAAATAAACATTTATTTATTAAAAAAATGAAACAAAATCTTAAAATGAATCATTTCGAAACTGCTTTGTGACACCTAAGCATGAATGTGGCTGTTTTGGAATGATAACACGTGTCAGTCTGACCTGTTTGAGTCTCATGTGTTTAAGTTTGTCCTTGCTGATGGAGACGTCCCACACACAGACAACAGTGCTGGTTCCGGCTGTGATAATGGTGCTGTTGTTGGGACAGGCAGCACATACAACATCTCCCCAGTCCGACACGCTCTCACACACTGAAAAGCTCTGAAGCACAGGTAATAAAGCTATCAAACTTTAACAGCCAACCAAAAGTAACCTTGTTAAATAATAAACAATACTTCAGATACACAGGAACAGGAAAACATCAAATGTAAAAAGAATTACTGAATGAAAATTACAAGCAGGCCCATCATGTTAACTTATTTATGGATCTAGAGAAATTATAAAAGCAAACCTTTTCAGTTGTGTAGCTCCCAAAAGAGCAGGTCCGGTCATAAGAGCCCCAGCTGAAGTATGTGTTCCACTGAGGTGGGATGAGAAGTTTGTTTTTTTCCACGACCAATACATCTTTCTCTCTACACACTATTTCACCAACAGGCCCCAGTGTGAGCTCTATGTAGAGAAACAACAGAAAAGCAGGTTTGTGCAGTGTGACATGCCATGTATATATATTTTGTAAATGTTTTTGATCAAATTAATGTAGACTTGCTGAATAAAGGTACACATTTCTTTCAAAAATTTATCTTACTGACTGCCTATTTAAACATGTATTTTTACATGTACTTTTAAAACCTTAAATTGTGGAGAGCTTGCTATTAAAATGTTTTTTAAAAAAATAGTATGAATTAATTTTAACTGATCATTTTTACATTGTGAAAAATATGCTGGAACAACTGTGTCAGCACTTTAAAAAAACTGTGTGGTCAAGAGGAGTATTCTACTTTCAAGTGACCTACATATGTGAGGACACAGTCAGTCTCCCTTCTCACTGACAGTAGAACAGTAACACAAATCATAATGAAGCCTGAGATGATTGCAAATTTCTCTCTTGATGCCCTTTAAATCTTTCCTTGTAGGATTTACTGATCAGAATGATAAAGTATCTCCTGATGTGAGAACAAGATATTGAGTGAGAGACAATAGAGCGGGAGAGATAAAAACACAGTGAAAGAGAATCATCTAATTTTCCAGAGAGATCCTTTTGGGATATTCCGATTATTAAATAAGCCTCAGTGGCTGTATCTTCAATTGTGGCCTAACAAATAGCAGGAGCTGAATGGAGTCGAGCTGAGAGGTGACTGAGAAAATGAGCCTGTGAAAAGTCTAGCCAGCATCTTCTGCCTCGCGGCTCCCATTGCTCCCTGTAGACGTGGCCCCATCTTGTAAAAAATAATTGAGGAATGGAATAAAATAACAAGGTGACTATGAATGATTAAATGGGGAGGGGGGGTCTCTACCACAGAGCTGTGGATGTTCATTTTAAGCAGTACCTTTAATAGCTTGGGCGGAGGACTTAAGCTTGTCCAGTTTAAAGAAAAAGGGGGTTATCTGACTGGATACCGATGGCTCTTTCCCAGAAGCACCCTTGTGAGGTGTACGGCTAGGGTGTGGTTTGGTGAAGAGCTGGAAGCATAAAACTTCTTTTAGTATGGCATTTACAGTAGAATACAGTATCACAGAAAATCATCTCATTATAGAAATCAACCTTACCAAACATTGGAAATGCTGCATATATTAGGCATGCATGACATATTGGCACCACATTGGTTATTGGCTGTTATATGAGATTTTCTTTTATCGTATCAGTCGATTTTATATATTTAATTTCTGTTAATCTTTAAAAATAGTAATAATAAGTTTTTGATTGACAAAATAGTAAAGAATTTTAATATTTACCAAATTTACCGGTTATCAGACATTGCATGAACATTCTTATCAGCTTGTCAGTATCGGCAAGAATTGGAATACTGATGCATCTCTAGTATATCTGGTTATCAAAAGTGCTTTACAATTGTATTCTGTATGTACAACCAAATACATTCTCTAAAAAACTGAAAAGAGTTATAGAAAATCTCCTAATATTCTTTAAACAGTGTGTTCAACTGGTGTACCTGCTTCGGCATTTGGCCAAAGTTGTTGATGTATCCAAGCACAGTGCTTTTCATGACAGGATCCTTCATGCTCGCTCTGTCGTGTTTGTCAGTGTAGAAATATGGGTGAAAGGTGTTGAGGGCCTCCACTGCGGGTGGACCCTGCTGTTTGTATCCGAAGATCAGATCAATCCAAAGATGCAGGTGTGCACTCACGTAATCGCTCTCAAGAGCCTGCAGAGATGGGCAAACTCAGTCAGTCAGCAGATCTGGATGGGGACTAATACGCTATCAGTGATGCCGTAACTTTTATTTCCGTAGAAGTGCAGGCAGAAAAGCTGTGCTTACAAATATCAGGTCAAAGAGAATGCACAATAATGCATTTTAAAAAGATATTATTCCATCCTGGCGACTGATTACACTTCAAACAATCTGATATAAAAATTATATTCCAAAAGTTTGTATTCCTATTTCGTGTTACTAAGTCATTTTCCAATTTTTTTTTTTTTTTTTTAAATCTAAAGTATTTTAGAATTGGCTAAAGTGTCCAAACATAACATAAACATGTATACAAAAGCAAAAAAAACACTTAAAATAACAAGTATAATCAAAGCAGCTCTAAGTCACAAGCACTAAATTGTGGAAGATCCCTATATTACCCTTCATTTGCATATGAAGGAAGGCGAGCAGACAGAATAGCTCATTTTATGCCATCTGGAAATGATACAAATATTGCTCTGTAGATTGGGAACTGATAAACCCTGGCCCTTATATGCCTGCAGGCGTAACGTAGTGAGAAAGAAAGCATTCATTCCAATAACCAGCAGGCTTCAGTAATGGAGTTATAGAGAGTGCAGATATTGTACTTGCGCTGAATTGGGCCTGTTATCTTCTAATTACAATGGCGTTAAACAGAGTAATGGGGCTTCCTTGATGAACTCAACAAGTGCTTATTATCTCAAGAAAGGCAAAAAATAAAGCAGCTGCAAAAATTATTTAACTATCGCCAAGTTTAGCTGGATATGAATGGTGCAACGACACTGATACTGTTTTAACTCTATACTTGTTTTCATGAAACTTGGTATGTGCTCTGATTGCACTGACCCTCGTTGTCTGTCACAATATAGGCTAAGAGTAAGTAAAGCAGCATCTAACGCAGAATTAGATATTGTGATGCTGGTGGCCCACAATAAGGCCTATTTTGAGTTTGATGGACCAGAGAAACTGACCTCTCTGTGTACTCTGATGAACTCCTGTGGGTCTCCTTTGGCCCATGGTGGCAAAACCACATCATCTAATGGTGTTCCATCCTGCATGCAACCTGTATTATCAATACACACATTTAATGACTAATGAAACAGATCATTTACAAATAAAAGAAAAAAATATATTTAAATATAAAGACCCCTACATTTTCATTCAATTGTTGTGCTAATACTGATATATATTACCAAAGTCAAATTGGTTGGAGTTGACAAGAAAGTCCGGGAGGTAGAAAAATTCTGGAATGAGCTCTCTGACATCACTCATGTTGTCCTTAGATGCAGATTCCCACTCGTTCTGAATGCTGTGAAACATCCGCTCTGGAACATCAAATGTTCCGCCCTATATATATATATAAAAAAAAAAAAAGATTAAATCCACCAAAATTTGAAACTCTAGGAAGGGTGCATTTCCTAATGTTATTTAAAAGCAAAGTGGCACGGTGAAAAGGAAAATACAATTTGGAGCAAAGAAACAGCAAAGTAGTAAAGAAAAATTACAACGGATGAAAAAAGACAAGCCATCATACACATGTTTGTTTAATGCACAAGGTTGGGAGCTCCACCACCAGCAAGGCTGCCTAGAACACTACAAGGGCCCCATGTGTGTATATGAATCATAGTCAAAAAACAATTGCTTAGATTTGAGACATTTTCAAGCAATTGATTCAAGCTTTTTATTTTTCAAGGGAGTTTATACGTCCTGGTGAAAATCTCTGGAGAAGTTATGTAATTTGCAGTAAAAGCAAATGCCCTCATTGAATGAAAGTAATATACTGTTAGTGGCACAAATCTGATTATGAATATTACTGTACGGAGGAAAGCTGCTCAAGTGAAGCAAATATCATTGCAAAGTGTTATCCTAATGTTTGCATTACGTTACACCGGCTATCAAATATGCATGACATTTTATTTTAATCAATTGGTTCCATGTGTATAAATGAGATATTCTTTAAAAACGAAATGCGGTTTTGCACGCAAGTGACGCAAAAGAATTTATTTGCATACATATTAAAATCATACCCTAATTTGGTTTTGGAAAGAAAAAATAAAAAGCGCACACAAGCCCAAACAAGGCCAAAAACAATGAAGCTCATTTCATCGAGTAAGTTCAATTTAGAAAAATTGAATTTTATAGAAGTTCTGTCACTGTGACATGTTTTGTGCTTGATTTGATAAAGAAGAGGCATTATTTATTGGAGTTTCTGTAGCACTGCGTGCGCTGTAACAATAGTAGTGTGATGTGATTGAGCCTGGTCAAACAGGTGAGAAGTTTACCTGCAGGTGGAGGAAGGTCTGGGAGAAAGGCTCCATCCTCACCAGGTATGAAGCCACTATGATGGCTGAGGAATAGTGTGTGCAGTAATGACACTGAGCTGACAGATCACCTGTAATCATGACATTAAGTAAATTAAAGCATTTATTTTATTTCATTCAGTCCTGCAGGTCCCCGAATGTTTTTTTTCTCTCCAAATAGCAGCCCTGATTCTGCCATTATGTTTTAAAGTTGCTATTGGCTAACTGAATCTGATTTTTAGTTTTGGGAAAGAAAGAAAAAACACCAAGATCCTCCATGTCTGCAAGTGAAACTGACAAACTCCATGAACTTCAGCTGTATGAACAATAGGTTTTTAGGTCTCAGTTACAGAATAGTTGCATATAATGGTGCATATGCTTTACCATCATTATTTTCCACCTCATTGTATCTCTGAATGAACTTCTCTCTTCTCTTCTCATTTTGAGCTCCTATTGGTTTGGACAGATCTCTGAATGTAGCAGGGCAGGACAGATCCAGAGTCTAACAAGCGGTGAATGAGATTATCAAACAAACAAAACATTTCTGTATCAAAAGTTCAACATTTTCAGTTAAAGTTTGGGTGCATGCTAGATTTACCTCTGATTCATAATCAGCAATGATCCATGGAAAAACAGGATATTGCATCAAGTCATTGTATGTCCGTCCAGAAAGCGTGTTTAGATGCATAAGGTATTCAAAGTTACTGATTTCTCCTCTCTATGGAAAAAGAAGATAGTGTTAAGATCAGAAGAAAATGAAACAAAAATATGCATTTGGGTTAATGTAAAATAACTTTTCAGAAAGCTTATATTTATATTGTGGCATTCAATCCATTCACTGTAAATGCAGGATGTATATTACAAATAATAATGGTTAATAATCGTGTATGTACAGTAGTAAAAGACTCACACATTACCTGCCATTTAATTAGAGCAGTCTTCTCAACCGCTGCTGTCTTTCTGTATGAACACGAAAAAAAAAAATTGAAGGCAAATTTTATTCAGAGATTTTACTGTAAAACATTTTGATATTTTTCTAACTTATTTTTCAAATACTCTGTTTGACCTACTGCAATGTCACCTAACATGCAATGCAAACAGAATTACAGAATCAAGTGCCTTGAATCTGAACTGGTCATCCGAACCAAGTCTACTATGGTTGCATAGCAACAGGTTAAGGAATAGAAAGAACTTATGGATTTAAGCCAAGGAGAGTCCGTATTTCATCAGACACAAGGGCCAAAAGAAACATACATTCTTGTGGAAAAAAGGGTTAAGACTTTATTCAGGCATGCCTTTCCCTGCTTTAAAGGAGTAAATAGTGCCATCTATAGGTTTTTGGAAAATAACTATAAACACACACTAACATATTACCTTGGAAATTAGTTTTCTCTTTAACACACATTAGTGAATTACAAGATTACAAGTGCAGTTCCTATAACAAGCCATCTAAACATACAAAATCACAGCTGATTTGACATGAAATCTCATTTGCTCCCAAACATTTATCACCACTTATTCCCATTTGTAAATGAAAAGAAAGCAAGAGAGAGAAAAAAATGCAAAGTTCAATCGTAGCTAATGGGTGAAACTATTAACGTGTTGGACTTCAAAGAACATTCTGGAAATGTAAACTGAGGGAGTGTACAAACACAAGCGCTGCAACACTTCTTTCTCCCCTTTCTTTTGTGCGCGCTCCTGTCACAGGACAATAAAACTCTTGGCACCCCGCGCAAGCGTTGCTTGGTAACAAAAGTTAAACAGGACAAAGCTTCTTTTTGGAGTACAGTCTGAAGATCCTCCTCTGATTCTCAAGCAATTCAGTTGTGGACCTCATTTAAAAACTGTAAGTAAGAAAAACTTATTTAAGTCTTCCTTCACACCGGAAAGGAGATGAAATGAGTCCTGGGTAACAATAGCTGTTTGGGGCAAACTGATGGTTTTTACACACTCTTGCATAATCCTTTTACCTTTAATCCTTTAGCCTTTCTGAAGCTGTCGAGAAGCTTGTTTAAGCACAGGCAAAAAAATAAAAGTCACATTAACAATAAAATGTTTAAAGATATAAATATTCTTTAAAAAGTACTTACTGACTGATTTAGTTGTAGGTGAATACAGGTACAAATAGTGACAACTAGCAAAGTTAAACACTGAAGCCTAATCATTTATCACAGTATTTATATATTTTTTTCTATTACTACAAAAAATAATAATTTCAAACTAGCCATTTGGATCATATTTTAAAAACAGCAAAATTGACAAATTATGAGAGAGTGTCTAACTTTATTAACTCTAATCTGTTTTAGTTATATTTAAGTGTTGTTGTATCATTGGTACAACATGCAAAAAAAAATTGTATTAATTTTAATTTTGGTAAAAATGTGAATACTCTAAACTATGACTCACAATTTAAAAAGCATATTCATCAGTTAGAAAGTATATTTTGGTAACAAACGATTTCTGCTCTTAAATCATGTAGTCGCGGCATCTATTATATTTCATATGTCACGAAAATAGCAATACCATCCAATTTTCTCTCTGTTTGGAGGGGTTCAGAACCAGCGAATCACAAACAACATGAAGATGGATCACGCCGATGGTCAGCTCTCTGTAATTGCACCTCTCGGATGCAACGGATTCAAAAACAAAAGGTCTAATAGAAACAGGATGAACCGTATTAGCCCATCTACCAATGTGATTAATGAGTCGCCAAAGGGCTTACAATGCAGCCACTCCTCCTTTTTAATGGGAAGATATGAAGGGAGCGAGTTTAAATCTCTTTCCAGTGTCATTTATCAAAGTACTGATTTGACTCTCTCCACACAGTCACACGGACTGCTAGCGCCGCCCCGGATCAATCAGACGGAACACAAACAGCTTTTCCCAGAATATGTGTTGGGCGCTCACCGTATCCACTGTTATCTAGTATTAGCCTTAATTAGAGAACGACATTATCCTAAAAGATCCCTTTAGGGTGAGTTGGGTGAGTGAGTCGGTTGTAAACATTACACCCCTCTCATTCCCCAAACGGCCCGACACCTTCACGCCCCCCGATACTGCCTGAGGGAATACATGATACCTCCTTCCCTATGCAAACAACTAAACTGTCCCGTCATTAAGTCATACATGTTTAAAGCTATGAGGTCCTGAGATAATAATTACATGACTTGAGTTAAGACTTAATCAAATTGATGCTTCAGAAGCGCTTAACCATTAATCTGTGTCTATACAGCTCCATGGCTAAAGGAAAGAGAGCAGGCGGAGCCAAAGGTACGAAGATCACATTGAAAATGGCTAAAAATGCTCTCAGAGTAACTCCAGATGGCAAACTACGACTTGATCTGAGCAACGTAGGCATCGCCACGTTTCCCAAATGCCTTCTAAAGTTAAGAAACATAGAGGAACTTGACCTGAGCCGCAACAAATTGAAAATAATCCCAGAATTCATTGGCCAGCTCACTGGACTGCGTTGGTTAGACCTTCACAGCAACCAAATCGAACAACTGCCCGAAAGCATTGGACTCCTGGGATCTCTGCTCTACCTCAACCTCTGTAACAACAATCTGGACTCTGCCGGTTTATCGCCTGACATAGGAAGTCTGAGAAACCTCCAGGTTCTCAACTTGGGTATGAATTGTCTAAATGCCCTCCCTCCCACCTTGGCCACCCTAACAAACCTGGCAGAACTGGGACTTTTTGATAACTTGTTCACACAGATACCAGAATGCATAAATGTGCTGCCCAACCTGACGAAGCTGAACACCAAACGCAACCCTGTTTCCTACACACAGCGAGATGGCAAAGACTCTGACTCTGTAAAGACAATGGGAAATATGTTTTTGGTGAGAGAGGGAGATTTGTGCCATCCTTGTCTAGAGGGGTGCAGAAGGAAAAAGCTGCTTGAGAGGTCGCAAAGAAAGAATCATTTTTCAGGGCTGATCTCGCCAAACTCTGTAGCTCGAGGTAATCAAGAAAATTGGCGGCAGCAGACTACTAGCTCACCTCCAAGTTTTCAAAAAGGACAAGCCAGACCTGTCGGAGATACCAACACATTGTCTTTTATGAATAACCTTTAATACATAATGACTCTACATTTAAATCTCCTCCTGTACTTTTAGGAACCAAACTGCAGGTTTTGCAGGAGGTCCACCAAATATTGTTGGATCTCAAGCTCATTTTCATAGGGAAAAAAATGAAAATGTATGTCAAACAAAACTACAACAAGGTTAACTTCAACTAAGGCTAAAGTTATAAAGTTAAAGTTCAGCTGTTTCACTGTGCCTCCCAAATTAAATGTTTTCTATAGAATTCAAATGTACAAATACATGAATTTGCTCATCAACAACAAATATTTAAATATGTATATACATTAATCTCTCTATCAACCAAGGTGTTCCTGGATCTGTAATCTGTATAGTATCATTAAAAAATATATGCATCAAATTACTGTGTATTTCTTACTGTAGCAAAACAACTTTGGCTTTGAAGCCGATGGGAAACAATCAATATTAAGTCCATTCCCTCTTCATCATGTCAAAAAGTCAGGGGAACTAAACATGATAAAACTAAATTGAGCAGAAATTGAAATGGTGAGTTAAGGAATGCTAATTTGAACCAAAACAACATCTGAAATAACGAATAGGTAGTAAGCTTATGGCACCCTTGCAGACAATTAACAACTATAAAATTTTGAGCTGTATTGGCTGCTGATGACTTTGAAAAGTTACTGAGGCCGTTTTAATTGGTAGGAAGTGCTGAAGATGCAGTAATTGAAGTTTCAGTGTAGTGCTGGGATATTGTTTAGGGGATTGAGAGTCTTCCTGTCAATAGTTAACCGCACACATAAGAGAATGTGTTTTCTGGAAACTTTGAAACCACAAAACTCTGTCTGTTTGAATATAAAAGCATCACAGTCTCTCTAACTGAAATGGCAGCTGTCTGCGAGATCGGGCAGATGCTTTTGACACTCACCTCACATTAAGTACAGTCTCTCCCCTTCCCTTTAATGAGGAGACCACAGAGCACAGCCTAGAAAGAAGGACAAAGAGAGAAAAAAAATCAAGATAAATCAATTTAGTCTCTGTCATCTCACACACAGTTCTTTGCCTGCCTGAAGCACAAGCACTTTCCTGTTTTACCTTCTATATGCATTGATGTGGTCATTGTTGAAGAATACCAGGAAAACTGAAGTTCCATTCTTTAAGAATATCTCCAGAGCGTTGTCCTAGTGGCATCAAGAAATATAAATAACAATTAAACTAACAAATATGATAAACAAATAGAACAGAATAAAATAAATAGTTAAATACAAAATATATGAATTAAAAAAAATGAAATGACTGTGGGCTCTGTGAATCTCACCTCAAGCAGAAAGCGCATGAAATTGGCCTCTTTGATCTCATCATATGACCAGCGTTTGCAGTTTGGACTCACTGAGTTTTTCTCTTTATTCATCATGCCGCAAATATATGAGTCTCTCACACTATAATAAGTACAGAAAATTTAAGATGCTGTTAAATCTATATATAAAAAAAAATAAAACAAAGCTGTTCCATCTCAGTAAACTTAATGTTATCTTTATCTTCTTTACTGTCTTTTAATAATAAAATAACTAATTATCACATAATTATATACACAATTAAATATTTAAAAACTACAAAACCTTATTTCCAACTAAAAAATAAATATTTTAAATGTGTATAAGTCTTATAAAAATAAATATACACTACTGTTTAAAAGTTTCTCATTAAATAAATACAAACTACCATTTAAAAGATTCTCATTAAGATTTTTTTTATTTAATGAATTAATACTTTTGAGGAAGGATGCATTAAATTGATCAAAAGTGACAATAAAGATGTTTATAATGTTACAGTAAAGTATTTCTATTTCAAACAAATGCTGTTCTAAAATACGTGAAATATCACAAAAATATCAAGCAGAAACTTATTAATAAATATTTCTTGAGCACCAAATCAGCATACTGGAATAATTTCTGAAGGATCATGTGTCACTGTACACTTTAGTAACGGCTGTTGAAAATTCAGCTTTCCAATCACAGAAATAAATTACCTAAATAAATAAATTATAAATAAAAATCAGTTTTTTATTTATAATAATATTTCAAAATTTTACCATTTTTACTGTATTTATGATCAAATAAATGCAACCTTGGTGAGCATAAGTGACCTCTTTCAAAAACATTTAAAAAAACCTCACCAAACCCAAACGTTTGAACAGTAGATTATAAGTAGAGAGTTATGAAGAGAGAAAACAGTAGCTTTACTTGGTCTGATGATGGATTCTACAGCATACATCTCCTGTGGAGGTCAACGTGAAGCCCTCGCATACGTAGAGGTCAGCTTTGCCAAACAACAGCACTCCTTCGGTCAGCACGTGACCGCTGACAACCACCACGCAGTGTTTGGCTTTGACCTGAGGTATGGACACATTACAGCAGACAGCATGGGTATCAAGTAGCTCATACAGGAATCCGTACTGTGCATTGAACTGTTTAAAATAAAGCTATAATTTGTTTTACATGCTGCCAAATTCAATGAATGAGTAAACACAATGTCAAGCCAAGTTTTCAACAGTTGTATGAAGTGTCATCGCAGCCTGCCTTCTGAATTGTGCCCTGGGGCTAACGTGTCAAAGAAGCGCTGCCCCAGTCTTGATTGATCACTGTTACCACTTCATTATCTAAACAACACGGTGGAGAGACAAAAATTAAAGGGAGAAAAAGGCAAGATGCTGAATGGATGGGGTGTTTGTGAAACGGGGCCAATCTTCCGCAGGCGGAGTTTGCACGAATCCTCTCGATTATGCACGGCTAATTGTATTGTCTCCCTTCATTTCACACCAAGCAGCTGCACCTGGCCTCAGCCCTGAGTCACCACGACTCTGGGCTCCGGGGATCCGCGTCCCCGAAACATATGGGGTCCAGCCGTACTGCCAGCCGCTCCACAATTAATACAAATCAAATCAGAGCCTCCTCTCCATGCAAGCGCCCCCTCTCCGGCGCAGAGAAAGGGCCCCACTGTTTATTACCAGAATTAATCAATGACACAGCAACAATAGCAATACGCTAATTGATTAAGGCCCTGTTTAAATATATGGTCCACCTGGTGGGGTTTTGGTTTCAAATGGAGCTATAAAACAGAATCAGCCTTGACCTGAGTCAGTCCTAATTCTGTCTGGTCTTGGGGATTTACAACAACGACACATTACACCTTGCTAGAGGATGTTTTTAAGAGTGCTCGGTGATAGTTCATGTCAGAAAAATACGACACATGCACCAGCCATCATTTCTGTCACAGACTATGGCCATGACTGAAACCAAAGGTAGTCAGTTAATGACAGTTAATGATTATTTAAATGCCTACTATTCTTATTTCTTCACTGAAATGATATTATACAAAAAAATGAGAGGAAAATTTGGATATTTATAAACACTGGATATTTTGAACCCTTCAACTGCCAAACCACACACACAGATATTGTGGGGCATCTATATAACAACAACAACAACAACAACAATTATAATTATTATTATTATTATTATTATTATATA